>JAGFPH010000120.1:408416-420690 GCA_018207615.1 Philaenus spumarius | reverse complement strand
CAAGTAAACTATTTTAACACAACTTACGAAATGAGGAAGCACAATGTTGATTTCAGAGGTATTACCAAGTCAACTGTATACAGTACTCTGCTATATACACATGTGTACTGTTTATAGTAGAGTTTGACGCGTGACGGTCAAATTCGAATCACCGCCCGACATTTTTAGACGAGATACGCCTATAGAAGTTAACACTTCAAAAACCACTATAAAATGGAAAAATACTGCATACGTAACGTTTTCTACCTCGTACGAGTAGAACCACCAGCATTTTTGAAGTGATTTTGATAACACCAACCGTTAGATTAAGGGGTGGAAAAAATAAGGTTTGAAGTACAAGAAAATTCATAACCCCATTAGTAGGCACAGAATCAAATTGGTTCAGAGTGTAAAACATTTTTGAAACGACAAACCCTACAGCAATTGATGACAAAAATAAGAACGCAGGACAAACAATTCCTTCCCTTGTAGATACAGTATCCAGCCCGTACAAATTTATTGTAAATCTTCTAAATGTTACTAGAATATTTTATTTGCAACTTATTTTGATCACTGACTCTTGACAAGCTATTTGGATACTGTCACGACATAACTAGTAATGAACGCCTAACAACTAGTTTTGTTATTCCTATAAAAAATGTGTAAGGGTTGTTATCTGTTTTGTTGTCTTTACTCAACTTACATTGCCTCCCTTTGGGAGCGGTTATTTTGATTCGCCACGGTTTGGTTCGTCGTAGGTTCGACTCTGGCTTTTCTGTTGTTCAGTAATAATTGAGGGAATTAAGAACACAAGTTTAGCCACATTTGAAAAGTTTTGAATTTTGAAAGCAATGTTTTTATCAGAAGATATCGCTGAAAGACGGTTCAATTCCAAATTCCGAGATATGCGCCATAAGTGGGAAAGGTGTGTGTATTCTGACTAAAGCGTTAAAAATAAATCAAAATAGTAAGCAGAAAAAATATATAGCAACATGTGTATATATATGACAGTTTTCTCACACTTATTGTTTTCGTATTACCGCGAGACCATCAGTAGGAAACAACAAAGCATGAAAGCATGGAGGGTGTAACTTTCTTGCGATTTTGCGTACTCGACTTAAACCAAACGAGTCATCTTTAAACAACATTTTTTACAAGATGTTTTACTTTCTCCACCCTATACGTAGTATCCATGGAGAAAGTATTGTTTTCGTAAAAATGTTCGAATTTGAATTTTCAGTTGAATTATCTGTTTTGGTGCTCCCAGAACCCCAAAAAATTGTTTAGTGCAATTATCTGTGTTGGTGCTCCCTGAACCCAAAAAATATTTTTAGTGGAATTTTTTGTTTTGGTGCTCCCTGAACCCAAAAAAGTGTTTTTAGAGTGGTGTCTGTCTGTCAGTCTGTCTGTATGTATACACGACCAGAGAGGACACTATTGGTCCGATTTTCATGAATTTGGTATGAAGATACTAAACCCTAATATCTCCAGGCGTTTTTTTCATTTTTTTGAATTTTTAATTTTTAAGGGTAATTTACCCCTAAAAACCCATAAAAAACGACAAAAATGCAAATTTCTCAAAAACGGCTCTAACGATTTTGATCAAATTTTCAGTATTTATAGTGCTTAAGATGCCAAACAAAATGACACCACCCGCTTTTATCAAAACTTCAGCGTTTTATAATTATGGGGAAATGTTTAAAAATAAACAAGTTTGTGTTGTCAATCTAGCATCACGGCAGCGGCCGCACGGGGTAGCACCACGGTATCGAGCACGGCCAGTAATTCAAAGGTCGCGCGATCGAATCCCGCCTGGGACAATAATTTTTTTATACGATTTGACGTAGGTAGAATATTATTTTTTCTTTTGTTCTAAAAAGTAGTAAATAAAATGATTAAAAACAATATTATTTTGACTAAAGTAAGTTGGGAGAAAGTTTGTGTCAGTTAACTGATACCGTTTATTTTGAGATGGAAAGGGAGTAGGTCTTTTATCATTTTTCGTTTCTTCTTTTATATCTCTACGTGAATGTTTCTTCTCTTTGTCTAACTCTTGATTTTGTTTAAACGAAAGATGGTGCATGGAATGACACAGAAAATAAAGGCAAGAGTCGGATTCGAACCTACGAAAAGCATCGCCACGAAAGACCAAATGATTCTCTCGTACAATATTAGTGCGCACGGTCCGGTGGGTGTATGCAGATTAATCACTTTGGTTTTCTCGAATTTACCGTTCCTCTTGATTTCAGCACGTTCTCTTCCGCAAACATCGATTACCCGGCTCAATAACGGTAAGGGATGTTAGTTAAATCACCGACGCAAACGTTTCTCGGCCTAGATAATTAAGCGAGTCTAATATTTCAGAGCTCGGTATCGCAAACGAGCCTTGCAGTTTAATTCTATCCTTAATTACCGAACTAGCTTAATGGGATCGTGTTGCGACGTGATAGAGTTATTTATCAGGGCGACCTCCTCGGCGACTACTGTCCCGTTATCGGACATCTTCCACGTTCCTCGTTGTTCCGAGAGTTCGATACGAGATATCGAAAATGTCGGATCTCGAACACAACTTCCGACATCTTGATGCTCGGACTACAGAGCGGTATATTGGGAATTTTCTGAATACCAGCGAGTCTCTGACGGAGGTGTTGCCGCGAAAGTAGTTAAACCTCGTGGAATGTTTGTGGGATTTGACGTTAAAAGTTCCCTAATCTCGATCATTAATGTTTGAATGTTCTGTACGAAAATTATAGTTTTTTAAAGGCGAAAACCCATCAGGGTTAGCATTGCCTGACCATTTATTTCTAAAGCTTTTAGGGCATGCTAATGTTACGAATTACCAAAAAAGGTAACGTTAAACTGGAAATACAGTTGCGTCTGTCGTTTTTCGTTTGACAATAATCACCTATGGCTCTTTAATTTATTCGTTTTGGGTATTTTTGCCTGTGTAACTTATATGTCATACTTTTCAGTCTTTTAGTTCCTATCCAATTTAAAGTGAGAATATATATTTCTTTTTTTTAATGAATATTATTCTTAACAACATGTTATATTTTTTTTATAAATAAATCAGCTCTTACGAACAGTTTAAATGTAAGCAGATTCATCAATTCAATACTTTTAATATTATGGACATACTCGTTTTTGCTTGTGCTTTGTGGACATGTAAGGTGGTATTGAGTGAAGTTTTGTTTTCGATGAACGACATTCACTATAAGAAACTGGATTATTAATTTATTTTGAGTTTTATAAACAAATAACAGTTATTTCGAAGAAACTAAAATTTTGTTTGTAATACCGGTAACTAAAAAGGAAAAAGATAAAAAAACAAGTGTAAATAGGCTAATGTATGCTTTTCTGTATTAACTAGTAACTGTCTTAGCTAACCTTTACAAGTTTCTTTTAAAGATTTTTTTTTACAAATTGTCATCCAACAGTTAGTTACGGTTCCCATCTGTCTGTAGGATTTTTTTATTAAAACAATTTCTAAATCTATATTAATTTAAGGTAGTCACGAGTCAGTAATAGTAACCTATTTCTTAAACTGCATTCGCTAGGGAACTTGAAGATTCGGGTCATATAGTATATTTGTTCATTAAGAGAGAATTTAAAAATCAACCGAACCAATAAGCTAAACAAATTGTTGCTCAAATAAGCTCAAAAATCCATAAATATAAAGTATCAGTAAAATTTATGGGTTTTGGAATATTTAAAGTCGAATGCATTTGAGATACTCACACGATCAAAATGGAAGCACCTCATTGGTTGACTGGACATGTTGTATTTTAGTTGATTTCAAAGAGTGGGCAAATTTGTTTGGGCTTGAATGCTTTATTTTACCACGAATTGTTTAATTTTATTTAGATTTATGATTCAGATGTATAAAAAGAATTATCAAAATGGAGAATGGCTTTTTTCCTGTTTTTTTGCTGATAACTGAGTTGTATTTTCAGGCTCAGAAACCTTTTATCTCGTTTTAAATTTTCTGTAGCTTGCGATGTATTTGACTTTAAACGTTTTAATTTGCTTCTATTTTGAAATTTTAAGAATTGCGTACATTGATAGACTTTATGCATTTAAAACTTTTATCATTGCAGTATTATTGTAATTCATTAAATAATAATTGCTTACCAGCGTAAGGCTACAATTTTCGTTTTTAGAAAAGTAAAAATTTTGAACAAATCTTCGTAATATTAAAATTTTAAGAGTAGAACTTGCTTTGACATTTTTCAAGAGGAATGAATGTTGTTATTTTGGAGCGTTGTTATTACCTTCAGTTCCACTCTTATATCCTCCACAGGACGACGGACAGAGAGAGAGAGGTACCAATAATTGCATTCAGCGACCAAGCATTGCTCTGTAACGTATCCTAACTAGGTCTATATAATAACAACGATTGGTTTTTACTTTTGCCTTATTTATTTATTTTTTAATCGACAATCTTTCAAGCGTGAACTTAATTACAACTACTTTGCAGTTTACAATCCTTGAGAAAGATCTTTTGTACGTCTAAGAATATATCTTTCACTTCCAATGTCCACGATTATGTCCCGGAGGGCCCTCCTAACCGCCATTCATACAACCGCCGCTTCCTACCCATATGTAACCGATATGACTGCTTTTTGTCGCGCGTATAAGAGACGGCGGCCATTTTAGATCCGCCATATTTGAACCGGATGTGATATCGAATCGAGGAAGACTGCATTAAATTATTTTATCCCCGCTAAACGCACTTTTAAGGTATCGTTTCGGTGGGGCGGCCGCCATTTTTTAATTAGCACCGTGCTAATTTCTTAGTTTGTGCTAGGATACCACGTACGTAAGATTTAACATTGCTAGTTAACATGCAAGTATAATTTTAAGTCAGACATTATGTGTTTTAATTGGAGTATTTTATCGAAATTGGGTAGAAATGTTTAAATTTTTTTTAATTCCTAGAAAAACTATAGTGAATGTAGGCCTAAGTTAAAAAATTTTGTTTGAGAGATGAAATGAAATCGATAACTTTTTTAACCCTTATGCCTATACTTTTTATTTTGTTTTGTAAGATGACAGTAAATTGAACATTTTTAACATTCTATCTGATTTTCAAATTACATTCAAAATGGAATTATAATTGTATGTATTCACTTGTAGTTCTAGAATTAATCAATTTGATTAATTGAATAGGTTAGTAAGTACTTTATATCATCGTCTTAATCGTTTTAGACAATTATTGCTAAAAGTAATCATATAGTAGAACCTTACTTTTGAATTGGAATTTTGAATTGTCGAGACTTTAAATTATAGAGGTTAGTGTACATAAAATTCGAATGACAGAGGCAAACCTTTATTTTAAGAATTCACTACAAAACGCTTAAAGAAACCGTGTCCACATGCACTTGTTTCTGTTTCAACAGGATTGTTTTTTTTTTTATTAACTTCGAATTGCAGAGGCTAATGTGAGGTAAAATTCTAATTTTAGAAGTTGACTTCGAAATATAGCAACAAAATTTGAATTGTAGAGGCACGTGTAAAACGAAATTCGAATTTTAGAAGTTTTATGATGTTGAAAATACTTCGAATTGTCGGAATAATTATTTTCGAACATTAGATGTTTTCTGAGGAGAAGTGACAAATGTTTCAAATTATCGAGGTTTGAATTAGCAAGGTTGTACTATAAATTAATTTTAAAATTCTTATATTCGTCAAAATTTATATATAAACATTTTAAAATTGTTTTGATTTATTTCGAAATTTTGAACAGAACTCAAAGAAGAGTTTATGATTTGATAATTACCTTACATAATTATATATTATACGCTGGTTCCTCTTTATTGATCCCTGATGTAGATTCATTTTGAGATCTTCCGTTACTAGATTTTCTTGGGTAAGATTCGTCTGCACTGTAAGCCGGTTTGATTTTAAACCCCCCCGATTTCCTATTTGTTAGGAATTGTCTACGCGTGGTGAGTACTGTAGTTGCAAAATTCCAACGGCCGATTTCAATTTTCTTCCTTGAAATTGTCCGCACGCTATAAAGTTGCGAACCCACAACACTCGACCCCAACCGGGTGTACGTATACAAGACAGTGCTTTGCCAGAAAGAGATGGAAACAATTGAAATGTCGTTAAAACCCGGCAATGTCGTGACAAGAGACGAGGTGTAGGCTTCCAGCTGTAATATGATGGAGCGAAGTGAACGACCCCCGCTCCGGTCACGGCCCTAATAGCTTTACACAGTCAATTAAGAAGCGACCAAGTAATTAATAAACCTAACGTTGTTCGATAATTAAAACAGTGATTTTATGATGGAAGGACCGGTTGTGCATGAACGGATCTCGGAGTTTCGGGAGTGGGAGGAATTTTGGCCCTTTGCATAGGGTTTTGCTTAATTTACATGGTTAATGAGTGCTGTTTTAATGTTGGGTGGTCGTTGCTCGTTTTTCTTTAGTATTTTAATTTGTGTTAATCCTTGACTTTAGGTGGAAACAAAATTACATTTTTAGGTTAGGAACTACTTTGAATCTTATAGCCTTCATGTTGTTGGTACTGAGTAACCACGCTTTCACAATGGGCATCGGTTGGTGAAGTGGTTTCCGTTCTTTCCCGGAAAGCGAAACTCGAGGGTTATTTTGTTAAAAAATAAAAAGTTCCTATTTAATAAAATGTTATAAACCATTATTTTAACCTACGTTGTTTGCTTATTACTTATTATGCCCACTTAATAATATTGTGTTTAATCATCGAGAAATGAAACAATGCAAATTGAAATTGATTCACTAAATACTAAAAACAATGGTATTAGATTTATTTATGCACTATTTAGGAAGTACTGTATAACGGACCAACAAAGTGGTAAGAATATGTTTTCAATACAGTTTCACACCATCAATGTATAATATATGTATGGTTATAGTTGTTGGTTAGTTCGTATATTGAGTATTCATCGTGTTCATGCGTTGTTGTTATTAATACACCTTTTGTAGAACACTCGACGGTACGGAATCCCTGCCGCGAGTGTAACTCAAACTTCTCTCTTCTCACTTGTATCGCTTTATACCCCCTAAAGCACCCAGAGATCAAAACGCCTCTAAAGCCATCTAATTTGTCAAAATCTGTTGATCCGTTTATGCGAAACATCCGGACTTACAATGGATGGTAAACACGATGTACTACTTCGCGTACCTCAATCAGTCAAAACAAAATTGGCTCATTAAACTGGTTTCTTGTAAAACTCTAAAAATTACAGTTTTTATAAAGGTGCATGCACACAGCACATTATTCCAATGTATTAAAGGAACGCTCGACGTTCGACTATAATGCAACGTAAAAGGCAAATTGAGGTGTTGTTGGATTTATAAAGGAACAGGGCGTTCGGGCGTGCAACTTGACATTAAATAAACGCTATAGGCAAACAGTACTACTCGCAAAAGTAGATTACAAATCATAATGTCGGTTGAAATTACAGCTTAACTGAATCAATTACAGATGTCCTTCTACTGACGTTAGCGATGCAACAATACCACCGCCGACTTGATGAAATCTCCAAGGCAGTGGTTTCGGTCACAATTATAGCTTATTAGGGAGAACCCTTTCTGGTAGCCTCGGGATAAACGATCACCCTCCTCAATCTGTCACTTCTGTAAAATATTCTTTTCACCCCGGTCATTATTTCAGAAATAAATGTGTTTTTTTTTTATTGTCTGGAATGTAAAAGTTAAATCCTTTGTGCACCTTGGGACAATTAAGTGTGATCATCATCGGGCAGGCATTTAAAGTGGTTAGGTTATTTTGTACAGAGTGTTCTGGAGTTTAGGCCTACTGTAGGTTAGCTTCGCTTTTCCTTCTGTTTGTAGAAGTTTTTTTGTTAGTAAAAACGTTTCTAAATCGACTCCTATAAAAGCGAGTGTACGTACGTGAGTAACATAAATATAACAGCTGATTTCACCCATCATCTGTAATACTTAAACAAACCCAGTGAAGATTATAGTTTGGTGTTGTGTTTACAACTTCAATTATTATAATTAATTAGAAGTTGATTTTTTAAATATGAGTTATAGAACTAATGTATACTATATTATACGTTATAATATTTGCTTTGAGGTTGTAAACTGTATATAAATACAAACTTTTATCATCAAAATATTCGTTTATTCAAATTTAAAGAAGAGATGCCTATTCGTTTAGCTTCGAAAACATTCGTACATCTTCGTATAACATAACATATTTGATTACTAATTTCTTCACTATAATATTAATAACTTTTAAATCATTTGATCTATCAATATGAAATAAAAAGCAATTAAAAGATGGTATTTTTATCTTTCTTTAAATATATAATAACGTATGCAAATAAAAATGTTTAACAAATAGGCCTACAGTTTTATAATCCTTATTATTGTACACATAGTTATATAGGCTGTGATGTTTTTTAAAGTAGTTTGTTTTTTAAATGATGTATTTCTGATGTGTATCTAATTATTCAGCCTGTGATTTTTCACGGGGACTTACTAGTCTATAATAATGTGTGATAGTCACTGCGATTTAGTATATCAGTAACAGCCTTTAATCGTTAGAACGGGACAGTAGCGACATTTTGCTTGAATATTCGGTTAGTATAGTAGGTTCTCGATGAGAAAGGATTTCAAAATCAACCGAACTAATGCTTTAAAATACCATTTCATTAATCATTATTTAATACAATAAATTACCTTATAAGGTCCGTCTTGTGACTTCAAATTGTTTTGATCTTATTCGTTACTACATGTTTCGAAGTATTTCTTACTTCATCATCAGGTACCTCTTGCTATTTTTTCCATTCACTCGAGGAACTCGTCACACATTAAAATAGTTAAAACACAAACACTTACACGAACACAAAAAACATTAAACAGTCTTGTCCGGCACCGGTGTGCACTCTAATAAATCCGGTGAAGCACATTAGGTCAAACTACGTTTAAACCTTAGTTATTTCATTAAAAATTTAACCTCAAAATTAACTTTGACTGCCTAATAATTTTAGCAATACTTTATGAGACTACTGCAAGGTTTAAAATGAATATGCATATATCAGAGATACACATTAGCATATAGTATTTCAACATCAAACTAATAATTGTTAAAAACAGCGTGGGGTGCTTTTAATCAAATGTTACAAATATTTCATTGGTAGATATTTATAAAAGTAGAGTTATTATAAAAATATAGTATAACGCACCCCAAGCTTTTTTTAAATAATTTTAAAATTTTTAGTTCGGTTTGCTTTTACAGCGTATTTTTTAAAACTAGAGTATAATTTATTTTTTATATTTTAGTCTGGGGACCATGATCAGTGCTCACTTACTACACCCAACAAAATTAATGAGTTCCCGAAGTTTCTGTATATCGTCGTGAATCACCCTGTATATAAAGTTTTTAATGACACCCGAAAACGTATTCTGGGGACTATGATCAGTGCTCACTTACTACACCCAACAAAATTAATATTGCATTGTCATCGGTCCTTGATAAGTGTGCAAAGTTTCAAATCAATCCGACGTTTTGAAGATGGTGAAAATCACATGGTGTTCTGGGGACCATGATCAGTGCTCACTTACTACTCACAAAAAATTTATATTGCATTGTCATCGGTCCTTGTTCTTCATATATACTATACACAAGTATAAATATTTATTATATATATGTATAAGAGCGTATACATAATCAACACACCGTTCTAAGCGAAAATGTTGCGTTACGTGACGTGACGCGAAAGGCGATTTACCTCCCTACAAAAAAAAAAAAATACCCACGTCGCTATAGAAGTTTTCACTTCAAAAAAATAAACGAGTTAAAATTGTAAATTTTACTTGGTACTTTTCTAAACAAACTAGAATCAAAATATTTGACTAGGGTGGTTGCAAAGTCGTACTTATTTTATTTATTTAATATGACGTAGACATATAATAATCAGTTTTGAGATATAAATTGATGAATAAAAAAACAAAATTACAGCTGAATGAAATACTAGGCATTGTAAACTGTCTCTGGTCTAGAAAAAATATTGAAAATATTGCTAAAGTTCTGATATTGAGTAACACAAACCCGTCGTTAAAAGTCAGCTTGTGCGCTGTTTATACACTGTACGCGATGAAACAGGTAACCAATATATCCTGAGAATATAGTCCAAGACTCCCCGCGGAATACAAATAGACCCTTTCTAGAAAATTGGAATTTATAGCGAGCCGAGACGCCCGCATTGCAGCCCGAGACAATTAAAACACAAATCGTCCGAAACATATGTAAACGATGATACGCTATCTTGTAAAGCGGCTGGGTTTGACAAATACGGTCGGCCGTTTGACCCGGCCGCCGTGAAATATCGAAAACAATGCTTGACCCGTCTGACGTAAAAGTGCGTCCAACTTGTCGACTTGGGAATGATGTAGGAAGACGTACAGTCTGGATAAAACTTAATGGGTTGGTTTCAACTGTTGTGCAGTTTTATAGCGAGTTGTTTGATCAGTCTAGTCTCTCTAAATTTTGTATCTAAAATATCTTAAACAAACATAAAAACGTAATTCAACATTTCTTTTTCACAGGTTTGTAAAATATCATGTAATTGTAAATATTTTTACTTCATTAAACATTTTCCTCAACTATAAACGCTTAAATAATGTAATTGTTTTTCTCTTTGTGCTTTAAATGTTTTTTTTTTTTATAAACAAACGAGTAAAAACATAACTTTGACGCCGTTTTGAAATGATCGTAGATGTGATCAAAGTTTAAATACAAAATATAATTCGATTTGAGTGCTCTTTAATATAATTTACCAAATTTTTTGCTTGTACGTTTTCTTTAAACTCCAAATTTTTTAATGTGGACAATTTTTTGGAAGAGCTTAAGTTCACATTGTTTGAAAGGGTAAATCTTTACTTATATTTAAAATAAAAATTTCCTAGGGTACAAAACCAAAATTTAGACGCGCCTAGGACCTCTAACCTCGAACTATGAACACTTTTTGTCACTACATTGCACAGTATGACGAGTTCAAGACCTGTATCATGATCGATTACCAAGTACATAGATTGCATCTACACTCTATAAGAGTTGAGTCCAGTTTGAACCACAATTGAGACTGTATAGTGGGGTTTAATTTGTATTGTAAAACAATTAATATAAATCATTTCTTGCTAATTGTGCCCACGCAAGGCGTCCTAATCGGCGGACGTTTTGGTGAGGCATGTATAGCCCACACATTGAAATTATGGCTAAATTAGGTGGACGGACTCTGGTCGACTCCAAGCAAATTTATGCATTATCCAGTCTAGTAAATCGTGTTAATTAATTACTATAGTTTATGGAAAGTGAATAAAATTCGTAGATCTACGGGTTAAATAATGCTCTCTGATGTCTCAGGGCCCGCACAAGTAGCTACTTTGTCAGCTGATTTTCCCTTGATGTCAAAGTATTTTCCCTAGCTCTCTAATTTTCATGCACCACCAATTAGCGCAGGCATTTCTTTCCAATGCGAATTGTAAAAGTTGCCATACGACTGTAGGCAATAGTAAAATATTTATTTTTTGGAGCTCAATTCTTTGGTCATCCAAAATGAATAGGTAACAAATAAGTTTAATAGTTTTAATTATTAGCAAGCTTTATAACTATTCAAAATTTCAGATTGACACCGAATCCGCTCCTGAGAAGTTAGTCCATAAGCAGACAACGAGTGATGCTCTAAATAAGGATTCCGTTTTTATTTTATGTTATGGAGGCCTACAAATTGTTGGTTTTGTAAGGATTTAATTTTGCTACAGTAGCAACAGCGGAAATTTTCAATTTTAAAGTAATCATTTTTAAATGCCTAGGAAATGATGCTCATTCATTAATTTATAGAAGAGACTACAATGGTAGCACAAAATGATCATCTATACTTATAAATGCCAAATACCATTGACTCATTGATCATCACAGTTTCTCCAAAACCACGAGGCCTACAAACATGAAATTTGGCACTAATACTCTTTATAGGCTCTAGACGCGCACTAAGAAAGGGTTTCCGAAAATTCGAAATTTTAGGGGGGGGTCAAAGTTACTAAATCATGATTTCTCAAAACCTACCGAACGGATTGGAATGAAATTTGGTATGTAGCTTCCTCTTCCTCTAGGGCCATAGATGCTCGCTAAGAAAGGGTTTTAAAAAATTCGAAATTTTAGTGGAGGTTTGGGGTGGGGGGTCAAAGTTACTACAAAAAACTATCGAACGGATTGGAATGAAATTTGGTATATAGCTTCCTCTATGGCCTTAGGTACTCGCTAAGAAAGGGTTTTAAAA
>JAGFPH010000120.1:369884-392578 GCA_018207615.1 Philaenus spumarius | reverse complement strand
AAAAAACTAGAGGACTTACCTAAACTGTTCAGTCACAGTATTTTGCCGATAACAGTATGATTATAATATTTGTATAGTTATAATATTTCGTCGTATTATCACATTATATTATTAGAATAAAAAAACAACTAGAGGTACTGACCTATATACTGTTTAGTCACAGTATGTTACCGATAACAGTATAATTATAATATTTCGTCCTTATTATCACAACTTAAACAGTTATTATTTTCTAATTTTAGGCAATATAGGAGGCACTGATAAACCCACTCAAATCTAATTGCAACCAATCTGGCAACCCTGTTCCTATCGCCTATTAAAATGGCTGTTCATTGTCTGTGTTAAATCCCATAAGCGATTTTTGGTTTGTTAATTTGTTATGTTATATTTGTTTTAGAATGTTTATAATTGATTTCCCGCGATCAGTGAAGTGTCTAATTTCATTATATATATAGGAAAAAGTGATATATAGTGTAATTCTATTAAAACCTGTAGTCACGACGTCCGAAACTAGAACCGTGGTTGGGGCTTCAGTGTTTCAAATTCTCTGGAATCAGCTCCACGAAATATTGTCAGTCTGTACATTTATGTCGTGTTTGTTATGAACGAGAATACTAGAATTTGGATCTAAAACGTAACGTATTAAGTAAATACTTAAATCGTATAAGAAAACTGTAAAATTAAGATATAAATATACGAAATTACCCCAAAACTGAGTTACATTTCTCAAATGGTTATTTCTGCGAGGACCCGGAGAATAATCAAAACCAAATTGTTACGATGGGACCGAAAACAAATGGGACACGATTGCGTACATAAATTGTACTGAATTAGTGTAACGTAAATACAGGAATTATATCGAACCAGTCGTCGCTTGGTACGGCCAGGACATGCCTTCATTCAGTTGCCTCGTCAACGCAAAACGGATTACACTTTGCCTGTCTCCTTTCCACAGCCATCTCGAAGGCGACAGGAGTTTAAGCGTGGCAGCTTATCTTTAATTAAACTCGTGTTAATTAAACTGAATCGGTTCTGATGTTGTTGTTTTTGTACAAAATCCAATCTGTGAAAAATTTGTGTTTGCTAGACTTGTGCAAACTTGTCAGCGAGGATTTGAATTCAATCGTTACAAATAAACAAGAAATACATTATCAAAGTAAAATCGAAATTACAAAATTAACAAATATAAAAGTAGACGAACAACTGTTTTAATAAAGTAGGCGAAGTAGAATTGTTTTAATAAAGTAGGCGAAGTAAAATTGTTTTAATAAAGTAGGCGAATTAAAATAGTTTTAATAAAGTAGGCGAAGTAAAATTGTTTTAATAAAGTAGGCGAAGTAGAATCGTTTTAATAAAGTAGGCGAAGTAGAATTGTTTTAATAAAGTAGGCGAAGTAGAATTGTTTTAATAAAGTAGGTGATGTAAACTATTGTAATAAAGTATGTGAAGTAAAACTGATTTAATAGTCTCAATTTTACCCTAATAAGAGTTTTCTGTGGGTTATAAACGTTGTATAAATAAACAAAATAGAAATCAAATATACTTCTTACTATTAGTTTTCTCTCTCAAAGGCAATCTAAAATTACAATCATGTGTTGGACTACTGATTTTCCCTCATTATGTTGAATATAGTTATTGTAAGAAACCTGGATTAGATAGCAGTTGTTGCAAAGGTTTTGTAGATCTTTTTACTGCCGAAACTAAATTTGTTTGTTTATTTTCAACCTTTTAGCCAGTGAAAGACAAAAAAGGCTTTCACTTCAAACGGCACATTGGATTAAATCCAACATACAAACTTTTCCTTTTTGTAATGCAGTCAAATAATTTTGTTTAGAAATTAAATTTAAACGCAGTAACCTATTTAAAAATATCAGCACAATATATGACATTAAATAAACGACGAATTCGTGTTTGTATTATGATATTTAACGTCCGCTTAAATTTAAAGCGGGCGAGCTATTACGTAGGCTACAATACGCTCTTTATACTTGGAGACTTCAATGAGTGGGAAAGAAAGAAGTTTATTGTCGTGAATTTATGCGACCAAGGTCAACCATAGTATCCTATGTCACCACCGCCAGTCGCTTGGGATTATTGAGCGTATCACAATTGTAGTAATTTTATTGTTTTATGATCCGTGTCAAAAATAAATTTGTTTTATGATTATATATTAGCTTGCACTTTGCATTTCCAGATCATACTATCACCGATCATTATTTATCAACTTCGCTAACGCCCGTGTCGACATTATTGTAATTTTATTGTCTTGCGGATTGGATATTCGATGTGGTCTGTATTGTACACTTTGAGGTTATGTGTGAATAGGTTTTCGATTTATGAACACAGGGTGGGTGAAAGGCCGAGTCCGAACTAACTTTGTTATTATTATAAAAAGGATCAATCCTTTAAAACTTAAATAGGAGACGTTCGTTACCTGTCTTATAAAACTAAATGTATTGTATATAGGCATTATGTGTGACATTGGTTGATGCAATATATTTCTTGTATTGTATAAGTTCTTTTTATTTTATCTAATTTTTTACATCCTTTTTAATTAGTCTACTTTATTAAATGGTTTTTATTTTACCCACATTACAAAAAACAGTTTTATTTAGAATTCTTTATTGAATCCTTTTTAGATTAACTATTTGATTAGAACAGTTTTAAGTCGCCTACTTTATTGAATAACTTTTAAATTGCCTTCTTTATTAAAACAATTATTTTCGCCTACTTTATTAAAACAGTTTTTTTTCGCCTACTTTATTGAAACAGTTTTACTAGCTTAACTCATTTAAAAAAAAATATTTCGTCTACTTATAAAAACAGTTTTACTTTATTTTATTAAAACAGTTGTACTGTGCCTACTTTTACTACTACTTTCTTAATCGCCTACTTAAAAACAGATTTTCTTCTCCTAGTTTATTTTTCCGAGATTAACCTCGCAAACACGAAGACGCGTCCAATGTATGTCATGCGTTTATCTCTCCGTCCTATCTCAATTACACAAACTTGTATTACACAGATTAGAGACATTTTGAAAGACAAGTCGAGTTCTCACGACCCGCAACAATCTTAGCCTCGACTTAATTATAAATACCTCTTGTATTAACTGAAAACATAATCCCGAGCAAGGAGTAATTTACTAAAATCCAGTGAGGAAGAAATTACATAACGGTCTGTGAGTAACGGCTGTCGCGGACAAAGAATGTCTTCATGTCCTCAGCTACCGCCGTCGACAACACCGAGATGGTGGATAGTATTTTGTCGAATGTATTTAAAGAACGAAATACTTTTGAAAGGGTGTTCGTGTAATATTTTGCCAAAGTGCGGAAGTTATTAAAAACTAAAACTGAATCCTTCTTTGTATGCCGTCTTTCGGCCATTTTATCTTTTCCCCTTGTATTTAAGCATATGACTGAAACGTTCTTTGTATGCCGTCTTTCTGCCATTTTATCTTTTCCCCTTTTTTCATTAATCCGGGATGGTCTGGACCTAGCGTTAAAAATTGTTTTAGGTGACAGAACAACATAAATGCAACTTAAATAAACAATTTAAAAAATTCTAAATTAAAAAAAAAACTTCGTTAGGCCAAAACTACACTAGCTAAAAGACTGGCTTTTACATAACTAAAATACCACTACTTTAACTTGCAGCACTATTTTAAATATAATTATTTTAATGTCACATAATAATAGTACAATGTGCCCAATAAATGCCCACCTTATCATGAGATAAGGTATCACGCACAGATACTTTGAATAATTTTTTTAAGTCGATGTGTGAAGTAGATTTTTTTAAATTGTATATTTAAGTAGCATTTATGTTGTTCCATCAAACTTCGGGGAATGGTTCTATGGGCCAAAATAAGAAAAAAAGTTCATACAAACACAGAAAAGGCTTCGTTTTCTAGATATCCGCCATTTTGTGTTTTGTTCAAAATAATAATAAGGATAATAGTTAAGTTGTGTGTAATAATTGGTTTATTCAATCCAGCACCCTATACCAACACTGTAAACACAGCAATACTGTATGTACATTTGGTGACATTAACTTAGCTATTATCCTTCATCCGATTCACAGTTACACCAACCGAAAGGGAATCAAAAGGGCTACAAAAAAGATTCCTTGGCATGTTTTGTTAAAATGTACGGTTTTTGAGTAATTTAGGTTTGACATTTTCGAAACAGCCGCCATTTTAAAACTCACGATTGGAATTAATCGCTTATTTTTCTTGAGATAGATGATTGTTACTTTAAACTTCATGCCAAGTTTGAACTCAGTCAGTCAAACCGTTCTCTAGATAAGAATTATTTTGTACAAAAAACAAAATGGCGGATATCTGGGAAACGAAGCGTTTTCGGGTCTGTGTTCATATAAACTTTTTTTCTTATTTTAACTCATGGAACTATTCCCTGAAGTTTGGTACTTTACTTATGGGACTCCCTGTATGTACGAATAGAGGAAGTAGCTTATTGTTTGGCAGAGAATTGTATGCTATTAATTAGATTTTTTAAATATTATTTTTACATATCGATGAAGAAATTTTATTTATGGTGTGTAACATACTTAGCCTAATGAACAGGAAAACTATGACGGATCCAATCTTTTGAGAAAAAGTGGAGAATATATGTTTTCATTTCATACAGTTCTATACGTTGATAATGTTCCTTTTCGTTATTAGTTATAGGCTACTTACAGTTTTACTTTAGTCGTCCAATAAAACTAAGACAAATGTATGTCAGGCCTATAAACATTGTACTAGAAAGTGAACTAATAATAAAACGAACAAGTAAACTCTGTTAAAATGACGAAACAATCTCCAACTATGAACTTGATCCTACTTGAATATCCAAACAGCAAAGATAAGCCCACATCGTTAACAGTAGCGGAGCTCATGCGGTCGCACCCTGACCGACATTCAGCATTTATAATGGCGTATTGTGACAGGAACGACCGCTACAATATGGAGCCTCATTAACTGCAATTCCGACGAGATTGATTTGACGGTCTTAATTTTGTGTCACGTGGTCGGCAAATGTTTTCTCGTGATATTGTATTAGACGTAGTGAAGGAACGTTCATTAATAAATGTTTGCGTTAAGTGTTATCATCACCTTAATAAACTGACAAATAAAACTTCCAGCCAAAATGTTTTTTATACGTGCTATAAATCAAACTAAAAATAACCTTATAAGTACAATGCCAAATTTTAACTCAATCTGTTAAAGAAAAACTCAACTGTTTTGAAGTTATAAATTATTTTATACAAAAATATTCTTTCTTTATCTTGACCCACAGAATCTTTTCTTTTTTTTATTGCAGCTTACGTACAGTACCTTCTCTGTATAAATGTTGGGAGTTATCTATAATAATGGTTAAAAGGAAATGCTATTTGCTTTTTTAAGCACGATTTTTGTGGCTGAGCAACGATCGAAAAATAGAAAGTTTCGATTATGGTTTTAAGAGTTAGGACTTTTTATCTAATCCTATGTAATCGTCAGCACATTACAAGGTGGCCAACCATCGATGTAAAGGTCCAATTTTTATGTATGTATATTATAAAACAAAATACGGGTCAGAAGTTTAGTTGATTCATATATTCCGTTATTTATATTAGATACGTAGAAAATTAAGAGTGTTTTCGCAGTGAAAAGGGCTGTTGTATCTATCTTATAATCTACTTATATAAGCTAGACGGTAACACTGATTCACTGACATTAATTATTAGGCACTTCCCGTAATCGTATCCCCCTCGACCTCATACTTGAATTAAAGCTCTCGAGGAGAAACTTTTGGGAAAATTGCCAGAATTTAATATTTTTCAATTTTGGTAGAACCTTTTGGGCGGGAAAGATTTTTTAGATTTTTAAAATTTCTTCATTTTCCCACTTTGAGCGCATTTAGCAAGAAAGCGGTAAGAGATAGCAAAAAATGTTAAATACAAAAGTTGTAGAAAATTTAATTTCAAAGAAGAGATTTTCCGTCAGATTCAAGATCCAATCATCCATTTAGCCACTATTTATCCGAGAAGGGAGGCTCCGCCTAAAGTCCTTAAAGCTAGACGATTTCACCGATTCACTGACATTAATTATTAGGCACTTCCCGTAATCGGACCCCCTCAACCGTATACTTGAATTAAAGCTCTCGACGAGAAAATTTTGGGAAAATTGCCAGAATTTAACATTTTTTAATTTTGGAAGCACCTTTTGGGCGGGAAAGATTTTTTAAATTTTTTCATTTTCCCACTTTGAGCGCATTTAGTAAGAAAGTGGTAAGAGATAGCATAAAATGTTTAATACAAAAGTCGTAGAAAATTTAATTTCAAAGAAGAGATTTTCCGTCAGATTCAAGATCAAATCATCCCTTTAGCCGCTATTAACCCGAGAAGGAGCTCCGCCAAGCAATCCTTCAAATTTCCCATGTTAATCTTATGGAAATAATGTTTAAATGAGTTTGAGTCAGCTGCCAAATAAAACAACTGATTTGTGCTCGGTCACCTATGTACAAACGAGCCAAAGATTAACGAGATTCTTTAGCGAATTTTCCAACTGTTGGGACGCGAAGCGTCCAGGGGCAGAGCCCCTAGTTTATAAATATAGATAGCTTAACTGACAAAAAAAATTTTACGTTGGATGAAAGTTTAGACCGAATTATTCTTTAAAAAAACATTTATTTAGCTTTTCCAAATTGTGTTTCCGTTTATCATATATTTGACAATTTACATATTTCCCAAGCAATTTCAGCCAGGGTAAATTAAACGTTTTTGAAGTGGAAAATGTTGACTATTTTTGTTTCTTTTCTAATAGTCATCATTAATTTGGACAATATTTACACGGCAAATGAATTATCATGGATCGATTTGACCGAAATTGTGCAATTTCTTAATGCTTTTTCTCCTAACGTCTTTACTGTATCAAAGCAGAGAGAATGGATAACCAGAAGCTAGATTCGAACCTAAACAATCTGTGTCGGAAACTCCAACTGTAACAGAATGGACTAGTGCATTTTAACCTCTCAACACTTTTTTCACAAATTTTCTAATCCACATAACGGGTACATCATTTAAAGCTTACCTAGATGGAGTAATTTCGTTTACTAAATAGCATTTATCAAACTTGAATCAAGTTTCGCTGTTTTTTTAGCAAAACTCAAATCTTCGGCATAAAAACGTCCCGCCGTTAGACGTGCCGCAGCCTATAAATTTGACTTTTTCCTCAAACTCCGATCAACATTAACATTCTCCGGCTAAACGCCGAGGACTGAGTTTTATGAGAATTCCCAACCGTCATCTGTCAAACCGTACCTCGAGCTCAGCCAAGCTATAACCGCATTTTTCTTCCAGTCGACACGTATCACGTCGTCTACGAAAACAATAAAATCGGTTTATATTTTCTGAAACGGCAATAACTATTGTCATTTGTTGAAGAGTCGATGATAATTCACCGCGGGATGCTTTACGGTTGATGTTTGCAGTCTGGACTTTGCAAATTATATTATAATCTAAGATATGCCGGGCTCTATTTCCTGCGATGAGTATTATTTTCGCGTGACAATGAAGACAAAAAATCTAATAATTTGGAGAAGTTCTTTCAGTGTTGATTCCATCTCATCAAATCCGTGTTACGTAGACTTTTTGACTGACTGTTTTCGAGTTTTGTGATGTCTGTTCATTACTTATAATTTTGTTTGTTTGTTTACTTAAATGTAAAACACCTTTTTGGCTATCATGGTCTGAGTACCGTAAGCATATATTGCTCTTAAAACGAAATATAAACACTACAACAAATTCATTTGCGCTGAATAAAAATAATTACAATAGAAACAATTTGAAATCTCAAAATTAGTTCGAAACAGATAAAATGAAAACTAATATAAATGTCGAAGATAAAATAAAACACCGATTAAGAAAAACGATATTAGTAAAAAAAAGCAAGAATAACATCATAACTCAAAATAAAGAATCAAGTTATTATTAATGGTTTTTATTAGTTAACTAGCTGACACGTACGGCGTTGCCCGTGGTGGTTAGTATTTTCAGTCTTTTTAACGTAATTGTAATCTTTTGAAGTGTTCAGATAGTGAGTGGTATTTGGCTTTTATATATATAGATCTTAAATAATAAAAGCACTATTGTCATAATAATAAAAGATCTGAAATTAAGATTTTAGTAACTTTGATCCCCCCAAACCCCTCCTAAAATTTCGAAATTTTTCATACCCTTTCTTAGAGATTGCCTAAGGCCCTAGAGGAAGCTACATACCAAATTTAATTCCAATCCGTTCGGGCGTAATTTGAGGATGATCAAAAACGCATTGAAAACGCAAGGAAAAATGCAAAAACGCCTATTTCTGGCGTAATTTTGGGAGAATCTCAAACATTTTTTAACAGACTACTTTTGGGCCTTAAACGAACCTAAGTACCAAATTTCAACATTTTCTGCCAATTAGTTCTCTCGAAAAAGCTGAGAAAACGCAAAAAATCGCTAGAAAAACGTGAATATTGGGCGTATCTTTGGGATGTTTTCAAAATCCGTTCTTGGTGCGCGTCTAAAGGTCCAACTGAACATGCATGCCAAATTTGAACTCATTTGGTTCAGTAGATTTTTAGTTCTGCTGATGAATGAATCAGTGCCATTTCGCTTTTATATAGATAGATTAGTTTTAATGTTAGTTTCTATTTTCCATGTTTATACTCCATACTTTATGGTCGGTCATTCTTATGAACGGCTCCTACTAAGTAGCCACATAATCTTGCTTGGCCCTCTGCTTTTGAGCATCTTCAGCACAGTGATACTTACGTGTCTATAAATCCTTGAGTTTATGCTTCGCTTGTATGAATATTGATTTAATACAGGTAGGCTACTGAATTATAATCCTAATAATTTGTACACAATCTATTATATTATATTTTAATTATTATCCCAACCAATATAAACAGGATGCAAGTTACACAGTAATTTTAACAATATTTTTCCTTTGAATCCAACAAATAAAGTTGCTCCATTGTAGCAACCACTATAAAGTAATTCACTCCTGATGCATCCTTTACACGTTATTACATTTCTCGACGAAGTTAGACTTCCACGCGAAAACATTTCTATAAAAGATCTCTTTCGTCAACCTACACATCACACAAATACAATTTATTTCACAGCCCCCGCTATCTCAAAACCTTCTGGTTATAATAATAATGTTTAATTGATCTTTTGATTCAATATCATTTTGAGAAGGTATTTACAGTGCGGAATATTTAATCATGCGTAAAAACTAAACATTTAAGGCGGTGAAATGCATCTTTAAGTTTGTAACAGGCTAATGTATTGTTCAGTTTAAAGGAGGCGAACGCATAACAAGTTTAAAGAAGGCGAATGTAATAGTTGAAAGAAGGCGATTCAAATTAAAGTTTAAAGCAGGCGAACGTATAATAAGTTTAAAGCAGGCGAATTTACGTTAATTTGAAAGCAAGTAAATGTAACACACAGTTTAAACGGGAGAATGTATTTAAAATTTTAAATCTAGCGAATTTTACAGTTTAACAAACTAACGTATTCAAAGTTTAAAGCAGGTGAATTTATTATTCAGTTTAATGTAGGTGAGTTCGTTAAAGTTTAAAGCGGGCAAATATGTTTTCAATTTTAAAACAGTTAGATTTAATAATACATTTAAAAGCTCGGGAATTCATTTGACAATTTAAAGCTTGTTAATGTTTTTCTTAAGTTTATGTTTCATATATTACTGTATTAGGACTATTCAATTTAAAGCCGGTGAATCTTACGAATGTAAATGAATTTACATGTAGTACATATTTCAATAGTGAGAAATGAACGCCTTCAGCAAACATTTATGGTGTGGAATGAACACAGGGACACATACAAAATTTAACAAACTAACGTATTCAAAGTTTAAAGCAGGTGAATTTACTATTCAGTTTAATGTAGGTGAGTTCGTTTAAAGTAGGCGAATATTTTTTTCAATTTTAAAACAGTTACATTTAATAATACATTTTAAAGCTCGTGAATTCATTTGACAATTTAAAGCTTGTTTATGTTTTTCTTAAGTTTATGTTTCATGTATTAGGACTATTCAATTTAAAGCGGGTGAATCTTACGAATGTAAATGAATTTACATGTAAGGCCTAGTACATATTTTAATAGTGAGAAATAAACGCCTTCAGCAAACATTTATGGTGTGGAATGAACACAGGGAGACATAATGTCGTTCAGTTCAGCTATAAAACGAGAATAATTGATTGTGTCAGTCATTGGGAGATATTTTGTTCATTTATAGATTACTACTTCAAGGATAAAGTATTTTCAAGTATTATAAATCCTTAATAAGTTGTTGTAACTGCATCTAGATTTAGAATTTCGTCTAAGTTTACACATAATAAAGCCCCAAACAGGTTTATAACCTAGGGGTTACTTTTATTTGTTTGAAATTTTAGTTTAGTGTTAGCTCTATAAGTTGTGTAGGCTTATATGTTTTTGTAAAGAAGAAGAGAACTCTATTTTGTAAAAGAAAAGACAAACAAATACAATAATTTAATAATAATATCTACAGGCGATAAGAAGTCTAGATTTACTAATCACCCTTAAGAACCTGTATCAATTTACCTTCATATAAATAATACAAGATCAAAAAAGTTAAAATATTATTTGATAAAGAATTCAGAAAAACGTATGACATTATCAAAGAAAGGCATTTACAAGTAATTTGTAACAAAAATCGTAAATAATAAGAAATCGATGTACAATTTTTGATCTGGTACGATTTTGTTACGGTTAGTGAGAAATTGTGTCAAATTGATTGTTGGCGTATTTCTTGTTTTTACGACCAAAGCTAAACTATAGGACGTCGTTACTTTGGTGAAAGGTGACGATCAATATTTGGATTATTAACTACGGTTTATCTGTTGAGATTAAACTCGAAGTAGCGCGGAGGTACGGGGTAGGGAGTATAACCGACCAAACAGTACTAATTACTTTTTAAACCTTTCGAAGTGAGAAACAATTAATTTGAAGTGAAATCCTTTGCTTTTAATCTGTCGAGCTTACTAGATGCGTCCTTCTGTACTGATAGTTGAGAAGTACAGTGGTTCAAATTTACTAAATATCCCTATAAAAATATTTAACGATATTTAAACTCCTTTCTTATCTTGGTATTCAAATATCTAAACTTTTTTACCACGCAATAAAATTTGTACAACATATATTACTTTTATGTTACATAAGTTGTAACTTAATCTTGTATTTCTTTATCTATTTACATTGGAAGTACTTAAACATCTTTCTTTTCCAGGCATTAAAATCTCTTACGCTCACATTTTCCCATTTAATTTGATTGACAAATGTATTATAATTAATTAATTATACTTCCAAAATTAATCTCGTATACACCAAAATTAGTGTCATTAAAGTTACTTTAAACTTCTCGTTTGTATTGGTAACACAATCTCTCATATTTTATATTTTTTTCAACTAAATTAGTTTTAAAACTAAAATTGATAGACTAGGCCCTAATGTTATTGTAAAACGTAATAATCAAAATCAATGATAACAGCGTTCTGAACTTCATTCTTGTCACGGCGTTGAAGTCAATCATTCAAATAGTTTACGAAATTCAGTATTTACGATAACCACCATACACTTATCGAACGTAACTAATATTTTGACAGTTGTATAACTTTCTAATCGGACCAGACAGAAGGTATCGATACGATAACGTTTACCCGAGTCCGAACCCGACTCTAATGACACGTTACCGTCGATTTGTCCCGAACAATGGAGACCACAGTGAATTTATTTGTAACGTTTATGGACCATATGATTCCGTGATTGGCCTTAAGCTAACGTTTTTACACAAGCGTTGCTACACTGACGTTCTCCTACAAACTGGCGGCGAGAAGTAAATACTGTAAATCTACGAGAGCAGATTCTGCCTGGTTAGGGTTTAAAACAAAAAATACGCGAAATGTGTTCACCTATTGGTTACAAAAATTGCCAAGAACGTGTCGTACGAAGTAGAAATCCGTAGCTTTTTTTAGTTTGAGAGATTAAACTCGTAAAAACTGCGAGAAACATTTAAAAAAATTAAAATGGCTAATACATTAAAACAAACAGTTAAATAAATGCTATTTAATTATATACAGAGTTGTATTAGAAACAAACCTTTGAAAAGAGGGACACGTTTGGAGCCGACATCTCACGGCAGTGGCGCCAAAATTAGAATACTAAAATTACATGTTTTACGAAATTTAAAAGACCTATCGAACCATAACAAATTCAATCAGGAGGAAAACATTTATGTTGGTTTCTGAGAGTTTCTTAAATCTGGAAAGGTGGGCTGTACTTCAGGATTTTGTGCCCTAGGGAAATTTTAAGTTTTAGATTAGGGTTGTTTGCCCTACAGGGTTCAACTTTGATGACGTTTACTAGTCTTTGATGGTCTTTCGGTTGGTGCTGTTGTTTAGTCACAGAACGTTTGCTAAAATCCGCATTTCACTCTAAATTTTTTTAAGTAGTCTACTGTGTTAGTCCCTACTTATATCATTTTAAGGAAAAATAATAATATTTTCCATCTATGCTGTGTATGGTGTTTGGGAGCCGTCGCTTACTTTCATTGATCCGTTATCTAATAAAATGAATTTGTTTCCCCATCATAGACCTAGTTGTTGTTTTAAATTTTATTGCGTTGAAACGTTGATTTCAATTAAATAATTTTGATAAAACGGCTGTCAAAATGGAAGTCTTGTTGGGCGAGTCAAAATAGATTCCTTTTTCAGTCCTTCTTGGGGTACAATAAAAGAACCTAACGTCAAATGAAATTTTACATAATTGTAAAATCGAAGCTATTTCTTTGTAAACTGTTCAAAGAATATTTCAAGTACATCTTTTACAGATTTCGGTAAAATTAGTTCGGTAGGACGTAAGTACTGAAGTTGTTTAGCATTTTTTTGCAAATTCTTTCGATAAAATCGTAAAATTAAAACCCAAGACATTATTAAATTTCAGCCACAAGCATTATATACCAGAACGAAATTAATTCCAACCGTCTTCGTTTTATGAATATAAATGAAATAAGCAAAAGATAATAAATATAAAAAAAACAAGATGGGGCGTATTTGTGGAAGCCGCCAGTGGGGCGAAATCAATAACTTTATTAAAACATTCCAGAATTCTTAAGTAATACAGAGGACAGATTCCTCCATTATTAAAGAAACAATGGTTACCCTGACGAAGGCTTTGAATTCCCAAGGACGGTTTCCTTAATCAATCAGCGGTCGACCCAATTAAAGGCCAAAAACTAGTGGACATGTCGAGCGTGTGTGGGGTCTTAAGATAAGATAAAATGTCTGCCTACTGAAAATGTTTACGTTTTGGGTTTTTTTTGTTTGTTCATTTTTCAGGGGAAGGCGTGGTTTTGTGTTTTAGAACCGTGCCTGGTAATTATCGGAATAAAAAGAAAGGAAACAACAGACGAAGCCGTAAATGATTTTTTTTTTTAGTTTACTGTCTAGCCTATGTATCAATGATATATAACGTAACAACCTGAGCTTAGGACGATTTTCCCCACCATTTGTATTCTGACTTTTCACCCATACACACAATGGTCACGGTAGTTTTGAAGACTAAATTCCACAAACGATGTCAACGATAGAACTAAGTTTCAAAATGTTTTACTTTATGGAGTAATTTGAATGATGGTAATCAATGGTACTCCCGAAGTATTTTAAAGTAGCAGTTCAAGCTTCTCAATCAAATACAATTTTAAATAATTAAGTAGTAATATATGTCGATATTCAGAGACTTTAATAATAGAGTAAACAAGGAGTTTAAAATATTTGTCAAAATCATTTTAAGTATGGTAAACTAATTTTATTCTTAGGAATATTCTATAGAATAATAAAAATCAGTAATCAATTAGCTTTTCAACGTAATTTATAGTATTCAATTTATATATTTGGAAAGACTTGAAAGGAAGGATAAGAAAGAAAGAACTTGAAAAATGTTATCACATAAATATTGTAAAGGGATATTCACAGTATCAAATGTATCCCAAATTTTATTTCGAACCTGATTTAGTTGTATTAAGACATTTTGAGAGGCAACAATCATGGGAAAAGATCTTAACAAAAATCTCACACTAAATTTAAATTATGGTAATTGTATAGAAATACATATCATAAAAGAATAGTAGTCGGTATGAAATAAAGATTTGAGTATAGATATTTGGAGAGAGTTTAATGGCAGAATATGAACGAAGTTTCAGATATTTGTAATAGGCTAGTAAATTATTTAATTGTATAATTGCAAAATCTAACGGAATGTTAACTTTCAGATTATAGATAAAGCTAATTTTAGATAAAGTAGATTACATTTTAAATATTGAATTACTACGGAACATAAATAATAAATACAAAATGCATTGCATTAAGTCATTAAAAATTTCATGCAGCACAATGCTGCCCTTATAAAATAATCATTCTCTAATCATCAATTCATTTCATCATGTATAGGTTAATATCCAAACAGTTTTCCAACTAAATAAATAAAATCCCCGTTTGATTGATTAAAAACAGTCGCGCAGATTACAATAAAACAACAGGAAAATCCTCGCGGAATTATATTATATTTCGGTCGAGCATTTATTCGATTACAATTTATATAATGAAATTGCGAAACCAAATGTAATCTGTAAATGTATTGGATTTATTTGAAATCACGACGGCTTAACGTATCGACGTTGAAGACGTTCGGCCGGGATACGTCCGATAAACCCGTTGATCCGAGGGTTATGCAATGCAACGTGTGATGCAACTTGGCGAATAAATCTTTCAAAGTTCGAAGCACTTCTGACTACTTACTCATTAGATATTCAATTACATTAAGGTTTCTTCGGCTGCCAGTCGTTTATTACATCTAATTGTGTTGCATACATCTGCCGCCAGGTTCGCTTCTTCGATCCGACTTCTCGGACGGGTTTGTCCGGCCTGATTGTCATGACAATCGGTCCAATTTGGATTTAAATTGCGCGGTAATTTATCGCTGAGTTTTTTTCAGTTTGGAATTTATACGGTTTTTAACACTCTGAATTGGTCAACTGCAAACTGCGTTGGGTATATTTATTTGATGCTTTTCGGATGTCCTTCATCTTTATAACAAGTATTTATGTAGACCTGCGGCTAAACAGATTTAGGACGATTTCTGCTTTTCAAAACTCGAGACTTTGTGAAACCGATTCTCGTTTATCTAAAATAAGTGTGTTTTTCATTACAGCCAGAACAGTATTCATTTAATTAAAACGTATCACTGGTTTAGGCCCGGTACAAATGAGGTTGAAAGTAATCGGGACACCGCGATAGTTTTCAATCGTATCTGTTTGATAGCTATCGAGTTTTAGTGCACACGGTGAGAAAGGACGCCGCGTCATTTCAATCAAATTAATAATTATACTATTGAAAACTTGCCTGATTGAAAGAAGCAGATAGTATTACCAACTGTGTACTAGTGAAACGCCGAGCTGGATAAACGCAGATAAGGGGAGAAACTTGCGGTTGCCCCGATACCTGTCGAGATAGGCTGAGGGTATCCGATAGCTATCGGCGTCCCTTGTGCATCGCCCCCATTACTCCCAATCCAATGCATTTCTGCCTATCCGATAGAAAAAAATCTCGGCGTCCGAAATACTTTCAAGCTTATGTGCACCGGGCCTCGGAGGTCCGCCATTAAAACAATCCGGTACGGAGTGACCAAAAGATAAAACGCTACGCCGTCTCTCGTCGGGCTTTAGTCTAAAGTCTAAGGCAAAAAGATGTCGACCGAAACAGATTTTTGATTTATTGGCAAATTAGCACGTCCAATTAGTTTGCATTCTAATTGGCCAAGTTTTTCTCACTGCTTCTACTAGACATGTATTGATCTGATTTTTGTTTGTAATCGAAAATCCCACATTATCATCACTGCCGGAGATCGTATAATAATACTGGAGCGCAATATTTACAACTATATGCCCTACCTA
Organism: Philaenus spumarius; assembly: GCA_018207615.1. Lineage (NCBI taxonomy): Eukaryota > Metazoa > Arthropoda > Insecta > Hemiptera > Aphrophoridae > Philaenus > Philaenus spumarius. The sequence goes on along the minus strand of JAGFPH010000120.1, from coordinate 376,563 downwards.
AAACGAGTGACTCCACTAAACTAAATACCCAATCAAAATAATGCTCAACTAATACTAGCTTAAAACTGATTAGCAATAATACAAATTTTTATTATTATTATTGTTAAAATGAAATAATTTAAAACAAACAAAAATAACAAATAGGCCTACTTAAAATAAAAGGGATTTCAACTAAAATAATAATATAAATAAACATTTTTCTCTAATCCAAATCTATACTAATATTATAAAGAGGTAAAGTTTGTTTTTTTGTTTGTTTGTATGTAGGGGGTAATCTCTGGCACTACTGAACCGATTGAAAAAATAGTTTTACTAATAAAAAGCTACACTATCCTTGAGTAACATAGGCTATAATTCATTTCGATAAAAACCTTTTTTTATTTCAATATTTGTAAATTTAGTTGGAAAATATTCTTAGGTTAGGCCTAGAATGATAAACCAACACATGTATTTACATTTATTACCATAGCAACCAATTGAATATCATAACAGATAATAATATAGCTGTTTGCTCCAATTAACAGCTGATTTCAAAATTTGAAGCAATCATTTTTGCATTTATAGTTTTAGGTCATCGTTTTAAAGTGTAGACCTGAGCCTAGCTGTTTCTTTTAACCATTATTATAACTGCTGTTATCAAATATAAGAAATCATTTGATTTGAAAATTTATCATGATTTACCATCTTAGTTTTGAGGTTATTATTAATCCTACACCTTTATTACAAATAAAACATAACATATGTTTTTAGAAGGTTACGTTGGGGGTTGGCGTGCGGTGCACTTAGGGGTCTCCCCTAGTTTGCTTTAAAATCTAAAATATAAGTAAACGTTTACTGTTTCCTGAAGGATAATTTTGTTCACATCGGGACCGCGAAGGACGTCAAGGCCCTCTTAATATTTAAAGGTCGTCCGCACTCTCTCTTACGGAGTTAATAAAAGCAAACCAACCGACTAATCTCAATTTAAATATATTTTATGCGTTTATCATCGCACTAAACTCCGAAAACATTGTTCGTGGGATCACGCACCCGCCAATAAACCAACCAGACATTTATACAGAAACGCGAAGGTGAAACTAAATTTTATCGTTTTACTATTTCCGCGTATAAAGCTTTGCAGAATTGGAACATTTTTTTACAACCCCAAAATACACGTGGGTTTATAAAAAGGAGCGATCCAAGATCGAGGTGATTGGTTCAGCCGGCAAAGAGTAGTTGGAATTGTAAAGCCTCTTCGTACACTATAATTTAATATTATAAAAAAAACTTTAATTATTTTTGACCGTCTATAGTGGATAAAAGGAAATCTTGACGAGAACCTGGCGACTTGGTTTGCCCCGTAACTGTTGTCTAAAAAACAAAATAGAACTTCCACTGAGACTGTCTAAACAGATTTCTCTGTAAGTGTAGCATTTTACTTTTCCTTACTCACTTAAGATTCGGCAGACCCAGCCTCCACCTTCAATTCCAACTCCCATAAGAGTAATGTCAAACGCGTAACAAAATTACTGGAGTAAAAATTATCAGAAAATTATTGTGAATATGTAATTTGAAAGGTTAGGACAGTCCGAATGGGGATATAATTTAGTTTTTAAAATTTGTTCTTTGCGATTTTTCGCTTATTCAAAAATTAAAAATTGTAAAAAGCTTTCCACATTCGATGTTTAATTCCCTTTAAATAAAAATGATTTCAATAAACTTGTATAATTTATGGCAAAAAATCTGCTTTTCTGTGGAAGCATGCAATTTGTGTTAATAATCAAGTTAGCCTGCACTCTGGTGGTTATCACATCAACTTTTTGATTGTGGAGGAATACTGTGTGTTTAATGTGTGAGAGAAAGCTGTGTTTAGTAACACATACTCACATACATTGTCACGCATGCGCAATTCTGTACGTTTATAACCAGGGTTACGTCCGTAATCCTCTAATTTTTGCCATTATTAACCGACCCTATATTTGTTAGCGGTAGAATGAAACGCGCAGAAACGCAATGCTAATGGCGTATAGCTCTGCCACTTGTGTTAAGTTCAGAAATATTTTTCACTCCGGCCGAACCTTAAGGGTCTGCTGTAGTGGCGGCCATCTTGGATTTTTATCCCATAAGAGCAATGTTAAATTTCAAACCATTTATTTCGTTTACTTTTTATCATAAAATTGATTGCAAGGTCTCATTTTAAGCACAGTCACAATAAGCATCCGTCTTCCAATTTACATTTTTTTAAATGGTTTTGGTTTTTTATGTAATTGACATTTTGTAAGTACAAAGTTTGAATTTTTTTCCTAACACAATACAAAATTAACAATTAAAAATAATTGGCAAGCCGGATCCGAAATTGTATAAAGAATATTCAGATTTGTTTTCAACACTCGACTACAAAAAATGAACTTATAAAATGGTTTGAAATGAGGCATAGGGATACAGTGAGAAGCGGTTGCGTTTCCGGTTGCTTTCTCGTTTACTGGAGCAGACCCTTAAGTATTTTTTAAGAGTTGCACAAGAATGGTAATCGATACATCGATGTGTTGTTGGGGATATATTGCTGACTAATGAAAATCTAACGGTTGTGATGATAAAACGTTTTGAAAAAATACGATATTAACTTGTACTTACAGCTTACAAACTTTAATAAATAAAGTTCTACACAATAAAAACATTGTTTGGCGGTAATGACCATAGCAATAAAACAAATTGTGTATGGCTGATTTAAAAAAAAATGGAATGGTAACTGATTTTAAAGTGAGGTCTATTCGTAGTGGAAAGAAATGATATGTCAATATTCACAAAAATGATATGTTTAATAACTAATAAACATCAGTGAATTAAAATATAGCTTTCATGGAATTTGTCTAGTTAGGCGTGCGAAGCATGCAGTGGTATATTTTGTAAACCATTCAGATTAATAATAATAATTGTAACATATTTTAAATCAAAGATACGAACCAGGCTTTAGAATAGAAATTACTAGCTTTACGTACAAAATTAAGTGCATGTTAGTTTTGTATTTGATAATGTTTATTTGTACTGAAAAAAGCATTCAACAGTACAAAGATGGAGATCAGGTGTGAAAACATGTTCAGCGAAAATTTCACAAGAAACTGATTTACATGCAACAGCACAAATAATAAAAGTTGTTTACGCAATAATTTGTTTTTAACGTCTTTGTGAAATTGCACACAATTAATTATTTATCTCGCTCTTGTTCTAAACAATTGCGCGAACTATCAATGAAAGTGATTGAACGTTTTAATATTAATGAAGTTTTTGTTGTCAATATTATATGTTTACATAGAGCATGTACAAGACGTTGAATGTATAATTTAATTTTACATAATATCCTTGAAATACGATACCGATATGCAAAGCTCATTGTTAATCGAGTGGGCTCGAATATCGCGATTACACAAGCCAACCCAAATAGTTAACATATTTATTACCAGCGTTAAAGTCTCCTTGACATTTCATACAGGAAGAAATAAAACCACCCAGACCGACCGTGTTTGCCATAGCGCATTCTTCAGGAGCAGATGTCCCTGCGATGTTTGCTCAGGTTAAAGTCGGTAAGTAAGGGACCTTCTCATTAGGGACCCGATGCATAGTTTCTTGTTTGACAAATGGATTTCCTTCTGCGGAACCGCCCTTGAAATCCGATCTTTGTTGGGCCTTTGTACGATTGTGATGCGTTCATCTTGGCTGACGGACGGTTTAATGCGCGATGGGTACGGTAGATAGCTCCCCCTATCGGTTGATCTGGTATTGAAATGTGTGTTCAGAGTATCCTTGGGTTAGGTTAGTTATGGGATGATGGTGATTATTAAAGACTCTTCCGAACTCACTCTGTAGGCTATTAATTCCGATTGAAGACTCTGTAGATCGAATTTTGTGAACCGATTTTAAGTAAGCAAGTTTTACTATCGCTTCTCTACAAGAACAACAACAATATAAAATGTTAAACTGAAACACACTACATCTTCAATAAAATCTAGACATAATTTGGCAATACTGTTATTAAAACATATTAAGTTGTAATTACTTTTAGTAGGAACAAAAAGTGAAACAATAAAACCGCGAGGTATATAAAACACCTGTATGGGGCAACAAAATAATAAGATGAAACAAATTAAATATGGAAACAATATAATATATACCATGTGTCCCAAATGTCCCCCCCCATATTTTTTTTATTAATGCAAATAGACAGATTTGCTTTGGGAACTGTTAACATGAACAAAAATTGAGTTATATGGCATATCGTAAATTTCAACCCCTCCCCCAAAAATGGGGTATTTTGGGGGTAAAACGAAAATTTTAAACGAGAACCCCTATTAAGCGACACCTCATTTTAAAGGTCTTGATAAAATAAGAAGATTGGCGTAAACCGGAGGTCTGTATGTTGACTCTATCCAACATAATGGCCAATCAAAGTTATAACTTTTCCCCATTTAAATAACATTGAAATGTTTTAGATGATACATCTGTTATGTTTTACAAGGATTTCATCCAGTAGGTCACTCAATCTAAGTTATAAAACATAGTTATTAGTATAAAAAAAAGTAAAGCTAATCCCTCTGGAATTCTCAGGCACTGGACTTTCGGTTGATACAACCACAGAGGATATAAGGATTACTGTGATACAACCTTGCAAATGCTTTGTTACTGTGCATGTTTGTCGACGCCTAATAGTAATTACATAACATGAGCAGTTCAATAAATTGCCTAACAACGAAACACAACATCTATCAGTTTCGTTAATCTATATATATAAAAGCGAAATACCACTCACTCATCACGATTCCTCAAAAACTACCTAACGGATTGAAATTAAATTTGGTATGTAGCTTCCTTTAGGGCCATAGGTGCTCACTAAGAAAGGGTTTAAAAAATTTTTAAATTTTATGGGGGGTTTGGTGGCATCAAAGTTATTAAAAAACTATTTCTTCAAAACTACCGAACGGATTGGAATGAAATTTGGTATGTAGCTTCCTCTAGGGCCATAGGTGCTTACTAAGAAAGGGTTTGAAAAAATTCGAAATTTTAGGGGGGTTTGGGGGGTAAAAATTACTAAATCACGATTTCTCCAAAATTACCGAACAGATTGGAATGAAATTTGGTATGTAGCTACCTCTAGGGTCATAGCCGTTCGCTAAGAAAGGGTTTCAAAAAATTCGAAATGTTTATGGGGATCAAAGTTATTAAATCACGATTTCTCCAAAATTACTGAACAGATTGGAATGCAATTTGGTATGTAGCTTCCTCTAGGGCCATAGGTGCTCACTAAGAAAGGGTATGAAAAATTTCGAAATTTTAGGATTGGTTTGGGGGGATCAAAGTTACTAAATTCAAAATTTCAGATCTTTTATTATTATGACAATAGTGCTTTTATTATTTAAGATCTATATTTATAAAAAGAATACAATTACGTTAAAAAGACTGAAAATACCAACCACCACGGACAACGCCGTACGGGTCAGCTAGTTATTTATATTATTCAAAACAAAAGTTAAACCTTGTTCATCTGTTGCTGTCTACCTCTCTCAAAAGTGTCACTTCACGTTGTCACGAAATTATTAACGCCAACGCATTAACATGCCCCCACTAAACAATATACTGAACTTAACTAAATATCTAACCAATAACCATAACAAACGAAGGCACAAAGGTAATCCCAAACACTCACTGTTTAGATGGAAAACATATTTTTCATAACGTTTAAAGTATGTGAAAATCCCTAACACCACTGTTTTGTTTCTTCAAACTTGCATTAATAGTTCCGTCAGAAATAAAGTGGGAGAAGAGTTTTATAGCAAAATATTCGGAATATCTCGTAATTAAATAACCAAACATTTTTAAATGTACGTTTGGTATCCTTAAAGCCCTTTCTAACGGGACCCAACACGACAGTAGCACAACATATTTATTTTCGGGATACCGAACTTTAACTTCCCAAAATGTATAGTAAAATATTTTAATGTTCTCCTACCATACGCTACGTTAGTATGATTTATAACTATGCTCAATTTCATTGTGACATCTTCATCCGTTCTGGAGAAAACCGACTATGACAAGACAGACAAAAGTGTAATCTTATAAGAGTCCCATTGTTCCTGGTCTTTTGTTTAGAAACGTATAAATTGTGCATTCTGTGCAATATAACGTCCAGCTTCTGTCATTTTATCTAGTAAGTTAATGTCAGAAATTTCACCTTGATTCATTTTGTCGTGCATTTTTTTTTAAACTAAACGTTTGACAAACAGCAACTATATAATCGAAATCATAACTCAAAAAAGAAGAAATAAAAACGTTCTACTTTGTCTTATGAATATAATGTGAAAACTTTTATAATATATAAGGCATCTTATTGTACTAATCTGTGAAGTTGACCCACATTGCGTTTAACAATTGATTTTTGGTCTCGCTGTAGTACTATGGGACAGATTTTTATAAAATATTAGCCGAGGAACAATATTTCAAATTTATAACTTATTATTACTGGTATGATCCGGTTAGAAGTAAAGAATAACTATTAGAATAATCCGTTATGGAGACCAAAAAGAACGATTAAAATAATTTGTTATAGAAGACCAAAAAGAACGATTAAAATAGTCCGTTATGGAGACCAAAAAGAACGATTAAAAATAATCCGTTATGGAGACCAAAAAGAAGGTTAAAATAATCCGTT
>JAGFPH010000120.1:341295-362480 GCA_018207615.1 Philaenus spumarius | reverse complement strand
CACGAAAACCACCGTATGGGGAGTATTTTCAATACACTATGCATTGCATGCTTCGCACGCAAACCCCCGTATTGGGAGTATTTTCAATACACTATGCATTGCGTGATTCGTTCGCCAACCCCCGTATTGGGAGTATTTTCAATACACAATGCACGCCAATTTTAAGCCTATGTGCTATGGACGCACATGTGCGTCCGCTTTAAAATATTAGTGATTATTACGTAGAAAGGTTCAAAAGTAAAAAAATAAAGTAATTTCTACTCATTTAGACTATAAATATAAAAAATAAAAGATCAGCTCCTAGGAAATACGAAATTTGCGTAGCAGTGAACGTGTTAAGGTGTACCCTCCCCTCCTTCGGAAAAGGAGTCCAGGGATATTTTTGACCTCACCAAGAAAACTTTTTAAATTTGGGAAGCCAATTTTTCTGTTCAGGTGAACCCACACAGCATTGAGTTTGTACCTTTACACCGTCAGTGAATACACAAAGACCTATAACACTCCTAGAGGCCGCACCAAGTAGTGACCCAGCAGCTCGTGCTTGAACTATTGTAAACAATAAATTATGTATATGTAAAGTCAAACGGCACATAACATTAAAAACATATTTTAGTGCTAATCTCTTTATAGAAAAATAGCTGACTATAATTAATAATATACATATTTTCCTTTCCCTGGGAGCCGTGCCCCCCCCCCTCTGCCCATAGGTATGGGCGCCCATGCCCATCGTATAGAATACAGTAATGAAAACTTCCAAAACTTTCTAATAATATGTAAATATACTTAACTACTAATACAAATAACGGAAAGGATGGATTCCGTGACAGAAAACGAAACATAGAACTCGTACAGGATCTTTTTTGTTTGTATGTAATTTTTTCCGAGACGGTTAAGCGTATCGCAATGAAGTTTGGCAAAGTTATGAAACATGACTCGCGTATGTTCCAATACATTATCATAATACAAAAGTATTTTACAACAAATTTTAGGAGCATCTAAAAAAGTTCTTCTTCATGATATCCTGGTGTATGGTTGTTTAAAAAGGCGTTAATGAAGGATGTCATACATAGTTTTCTTATAATTGTAATTTTATTATATTCTTCACTATATTGCTCTATTTCTAAAAATACTGCATCCAAAATTCCCTCCTATGTTTATGACAGAATAACATATTATTTTTTTTAAACTCCGATTAGTTAAAACCGTGAATTTTATTTTTTGCTTCATTTTTGGGTGTATCTTAAAGGTATAAGAAAAAGTGACTACATAAAATAAAACCTGAACATAAAATCTCACAAAAAATACGTTTACTAACTTTAAACGCGTTTCAACGACAATGTCGCCATCCTCAGTGATGCTCGGGGTGCAGTAATCAAACTACAACTCAGAGTAGCCGAGCATCACCGAGGATGGCGACATTGTCGTTGAAACGCGTTTAAAGTTAGTAAACGTATTTGTTGTGAGATTTTATGTTCAGGTTTTATTTGATCTAGTTACTTTCTCACAAGTCAAACTCAATAGTTATTAAAACAGTATATTTTCTCACTAGTACCTAAAGTTGATGTTTCTCGTGCGAGTGCGTGGTTTTATAAAAAAGCGATCAAACAGTAAACAGAAATTTGGTACAAGTCATGAACGATACTTTTATCATACTGAGCTGGAAACACACGAACGCTTAATTAATTAAATTACATTACTAATTTCACTACATATTTTAAACCGTTACGCGACAGTGCTGCTATCAGTTGTAAAAGAGCTGAACCTTTTGAAGTTACCGCTGTTGTAATTTTAAAGTACAGAAATGCATTGTTTACGTACAATACTTTTTGGTCTAGTAGAATTAAATACTTTTAGGTCCTAGTACCATAAAACGTCAGCTGATTATTGAAATACTGACCTTTTTTTAACGATGAGATTTTTTTTATAGGCTTACTGAATTGAAATTGGATATGGTAGCCTCATTAATTTTATAAAAAACACTTTACTCAACTTTAACCAAAGAACTGTGGACGTACAAACTGGAGGTCCTTTAAATTGAAAATAATTTTTAAATTGTAGAATTTAATTCTAAATTATGTTTGTTTGAGAACAAAAGAGAAACCAACGTTTTGGATGAAGGTCAAGAAATATGGGCTACTTTGCTAAACAAGTTAAACCAAAATCAAACTGCGGATATGCGCGCGCACACTAATATCAGTCGTTTATGCTGCAACAGCTACCACCTACCGACGTTACAAATGCAGTGCTTTAGTTTAAAGTACAAACTGATAAACCTATTTCAAAGAAATATCGACTCTTGCGCCGACACTATCAATTTCCTTCCAAACTAAAGAAATCCAATCTTTCACCACGTCGAGATTTATTTCTTCTTCTAGTTTTCCGCTACAAAAGCTCCCGTATTACTCAATCCCTTCGTACGTTGGCCGCCATTTTGAACAGTAAAACCTGGTCAAACGCCCTCTCCCCTAGTCGCGGAGTAGAATTACACCACCGTAGGCGCTATTGTATTGTGAGGATCCACTTAGAAGGGAGGGGGGGTTGGACACAAACATGTCTTAGACGTTGGTATTGCTGATTACGTCGATCAAAGAAAGGGTTCATAGCCCAGACTACTTGACTTTACAAGTGATAAGGTTTGGAGATGAGGCGAAGTGGTGGTGGAATTGGTGGAGGGGAGAAAGTGTTCAAAAGAAAAGATAAATCTGGACTGTAAAGGTTTTGGTGGTATTATGTCTTTCAGGTGTAGGCTACATTAATGCCGTGAAGTCTGCTGCAGAGCATGAAGTTTTGAATCGCCTACAAAATTTGCCTCCGTCAAAAATTGGAAAATTTTCTCTGACGCTTCACGTGGACACAGTCAGCCAGACATTGTAATAATTAATTACACATTAGAATATACATTTTACCAACCTGTGTCTACTGAACATCTATGTTGATGGATTGGCAATCGATAAATCGAATAGTGGCGATTCAATATTAACCTTAAGCGCGTCACATTATTAATGTAATTTTGGTAACACGACGATACAAGATGATATATTTAGAGATACTACTATACCATGCCATTAAGTGTTACGCAAAATATGTAAATTAGAAAACACCCTCTCTCGCATAAACCGAGATTTTCTACAATAATTTTCTACAACTGAGAAGTGTTGACAAATCAATTCACTCGATGGGAGTGGATATTGACTCGAATGCGCAACACATTTTTACTACGGTTTGTCATCTGCCTGAAATTTTTAATTCGTACAAGCAGTACGAAAAAGTTTTATTTACAAATACCCTTTAACAAATTTTCTTTTAGCATTCGCGGAACTGTATTTTCCCCAACAAAATGTGCAATCAAGCTGTTGAAAGCGCACGCTTAACCTAAATAATGTAGGCTGCTTGATTAATACACCGCCTAAGTACATTTTAATAACCCCCCCCCCCCCTGCACTCCACAGCCGCCGATTGTACGAGGACCTAATTCATTTAAAGGCGAAACTTTTCAAGTGAAAGTCTGGTTTCATTTGTTTTATTTGCATTGTGACGGCAACGGATTTACACTCGGAAACAGAATAATTACATCAAATTAATTAGACGAGTTTGAGAGCGGGGCTTTCTTTGCTTTTTACTAATTACTGTTTGTTGTGCCGGGCGCGGCGGTCAGGCGCCGGTTGTTAGCGGTTACGTCTCTCTTTGTTAGACAAAAGTGTTCAACTTTACGGGTCAATCTTAATTTATGCGTTTCTGACTGTAGTTCCGTATTAGATGGGGAAATAAAATTGTATGTTTACATTTGTAACGATTTGCTGGCGCCGTTATTAAACTTACAAGTTTACAGTTTTGTGATTATTTGCACGCCAACGCTAGGGCTGGCCTTGTTTGAAAATAAGGAGAGAAATACACTCGTTGGATCGATGCAAATATTTTCCAGAATTGAATATGGCTTTTGGTTTGATATTAAAAATAAATCACAAGCTAAATACACCAGCAGCCGATGGTGCCGTATCTAAAATACGCAAACCCCAAACTGTTTGTCGCAATTAAATTTCTCGGGAATGGGTCATGTTGAAATCTGAAATAGTTTCAATTTGACGCTAAGTTCCAATAAACATAACTAAAAAGTTTGTTAATCAAAGTAAAATGTTTTATGATACCGCTGGAAAGTATATCAAAATCTTTTTTCATGATACTGCATTATACAGTTTTGATATCTTTAAATAAAGTACTTATAAACATACCCATACGAAAGTATCTTTAAGAGTTTCGTTATCGGAATCTTTTCGTTTAGCATGCTTTACTGTGTGAAATTTTAGCTTGAGAAATTCATCAAATGTTTTTTAGAAATTTGACTATGACAGAGCGAAAGGTACAGTGGTGACTTACGCAAACTCGTTTTGTTTTCCTTATAGTGATGTAGCCCTAAACATTTGCAAAACCTAAACATTGAATTAATTCCCCACATAAAAACTAACTAAGAAGACATAATTCTATGTAAACAAATGCCTTAAACTCCAACTAGCAATATTGTGAATAAAAAGTTACTAGGGGCTCCGCCCCTGGACGCTTCGCTCGCAGTTGGAAAATTCGGTAAAGAATCTCTTTAATCTTTGGCTCGTTTGTACATAGGTTTGTAAAATTATGAAACCAGGCTTAAATATATTAACAGTAATGACAAGATTAATTAATTATAACCTCAAATACATGCTTTAGAAACGTGAGAGGCTTTCATTACGATTTTAGTCCTGGTTCTACTATTTTCTGTCAACTAAAGTTTTGAAACCAGGCCTAAATATAGTAAAATTATTGCAGGATTAACACAACTTCAATATTATGTTTCAGAAATATTACAAAATTGACTATTAGAATTTATCCATCTTTGCCAAGTTTACCTTTTTTTGACTAAATAAATTGTTAAATCAGGCCCAATTTGTTCTAATTCCAACGTGCTAAAACAGTATAAATTAACTTGTTTTTTTTAACAGTAATTAAAAAGTATCCAATGAACAGCTGATTTTGGATAATACTCAATCTCAGTTCTATTCCACTCTATTTCCAACGTGCCAAAACAGTAAACAGCTGCTTTGATCGCTTTATTTACTATTTCGTTGTTATTTTGTAACCCACATGGCAACCCATAAGACCCTATGTTATAAGTTTTCAACTTTTAAATGAGATTTTCTCAAAAAATTGCGTTTTTACACGAATACAACTATATGGGTGTGCTTAAAAATAAAAACTACACCTAAATAATAAATTTCTTTGAATTCGTTAGAGCCGTTCTCGAGATCCGCGACAGGTACAAAGATAGATACAAGAATTGCTCATTTAAAGTAATAGGATATCTGTCGATGAGCGTCGTCTATGATGTAAAATTAAAACATCAAGTGAAAAAAGTAAATCATAACGACCATGTTTTTAAAAAAAATAATCACTTAATTTACACTTAAAATTTTTTAAATGAGGTAAAAAAAGAAACTCGTTCGTGATATTTTAAAATTCGGTTGTCTGTAACAATAAGTAGACCTACCATGCACACTTAAAACTCTGCGTCATTCACCATTCAAAAGATACGAGTTTTAATACGCAGAAAGGCAGCTAGTTGTAGAATTTATGATTTTTAGTATCAGTTTAAATAAACTTTCTCTTGCTGAAACTTATTTCTGTAACCATTTCGGCGAATGCCGTATTGAAACAGATGCATCGGTTTCCGCGCCAATTTTATTCAAAGATTCACAAGAAAATTGTGTGATATTTAGATAGAAAGTTAGTAAGCTTTAAAAGAAAATGTATTTTAGTCGACATTACTTTCTCCCATTTTATTTTAGACCAAACTCGAAAGATAGGAATCGACAAAAAACGAGTAACAAGGATACCTCAATTAGACGAATCTAACCGGCCAAAATTAGCCCTCGGCGAGCCGGCCTTGGTGGCGCCCTTTCAAAGTATGGGAAAAGATGAAATAATTTTCAGTATTCAAACTGAATTACCCGAACCCTGACCCTAAATACTGTTTCAGGTTCCAGTCTGATAGTACGCGTATGTACCAACGTAACAAACTAATTTTTCATTTGCAATTGTACCAACATTACAACGCATATATAACGGATAAGCCGAGCAAACTGACAGGTTGAATAAATCAAGTTGGGGCTACAAAACTCTGCTACTGTATTTAGAATGCAATTGTTCTATCGAACTAGGACTCGCGTTTTGTGATTCTGTGTTTTCAGTTGTTACGCTTATTTATTTGTAAAGCTACTATTTGAGTTGCCGTTTATAGTATGTTCGTGTGTTAATTTTCCATCGTCCTTTAGGTCAACGCAATAATTGAAAAACTCAACAGCAAACACGCTTCTCTTTGTTCAGCAGCCTAGCGGCAACACTCTAATTGCATTCAGATTACCGTTTGATATACCACCGTCATTACTTCCAACGAGAAAGATTTGCGATTGTTTTACAGCATCTCTCGTAGTCCGACAGAAATGTGTGAACAATCATCGGGAAACATAAATTCATCAGAGATGAAATGTGGAAACATAATTAAAGCGCGATACATCGTAGAGGTCGCGGCGTTATCTCTCCGGGGTCGATGTTGCGGGCAAAAAGCGGACACCGATGGATTTGAGACACAAATTTATTCGTTCAGGGCCTAGTTTCCGGTGCTTTTGGACGGACCGCCGAAGATATGTTCGATCGAACGGTTTTTGTGCTATTATTCTTCGACAGGATGTATTAATAATATATCCGGTGCGGTGGAATTAATTTCAGTTTTTGAACGCCATATGTTTCTCGAGTGCTTCAACTGAAAGTTGTATGTCACCTGTATACTAATAAATGTGTTTCTATACATTTCCTATAACTGATTTGATTTTTCAATTACTACTGAAACCTAAATAATAATAAATTATTATTACTAAAATTATTTTAGTAATAATAGAAATACATGTAGGCCTACTAATATTTTAAAGATGACTTCCGACGATTTGATCCTTACTCGCGACTGTTCTTTATTTGCGCCTGAGTTGATTGTTCCAAGAATGAAGTAGTAATTTATATACAATTTGTTTAAAATTCACACATACAATTGTGAAGTTTTAAACGCATATATATTTATAATTTGATAAACGAAAATTAAAGTAGGAGAATCTTAAAGTCAAATCCTAACTCGTTAGTGAAGAAAAAACTAAAGGAACGGCATTAAAAACGAAAATTAACTCAAACAAATTTAAAATAGGCGACTGAAAAGTAGAATTAAAGCAGGAGAATTAAAAAAGGTGAAAGTAAAGCGTAAGTGGAGGAACGCGATTTATGTAGAAGATTTAATCATCAAAACATCTGCGAGTAACTCGTTAGTGAAAGAACAAATTAAGCTAAAAATACCTTGTTGGTGGACAAATTTAATTAGGTAAATTAAAAGCGAATCGTATAAGCGTGGTATCATAATTAAAGTACGAGATTTAAAAGGATAGTAGCTCCTAAAAGTAAAAAAATAATAACGAAAGCAGACGAAAACTATAAAAAGACTGAATAAACAAAACAACAGTATAAAAAAAAGAAAAGTAACTTAACAAATTTAAAGTCAACGAATGAAAATTAAAGTAGAAACATTGAAAAAAAAACTAAAATTAACGAGTAAGAGAAGGGTCACTATTAAAGTAGGAGAAAATTTAAACACCGTGGAAACCAAATGGTTTTTTTTCTGCAGGTCGAAATGACCCAAGTTATGAACCAAAAACCGTAATTTCTTCTTTGCACTAGTTTAAAACGCCAAGAACCATAATTATTTTAGTGTTTTGTCTATGGCTCAGTTGTGTTTTAATTCTCAGACAAAAATGCAATAATCTTTTTGAAATACAAAAGACAACTGTTTTTTCTCTTGTGATATTTTTGAGAAGATAACGCTTTAACATTATTATTGAAGTTACTCGACACGTTACGAAGTTGAAATAGCCGCCATTTTCAATCGGTTGATTAATTTTCTCCAATTAGGACTTTATAACTTATAAGAGTGCAAAATATCGACTCCATATTATTTTACCGGTAATATTATAATTATTTTGTTAAAAACAAAAGTTGACTGTTTGAAAGAAATATTAGCGTTTTAGGGCATACCTTCGTTCGAAATTTATATTTCCGCATGTTTAATCATATCCTGAATTTCAGTTTCTCAAACAGCTTGTATATTGCAAGTGACGGTATGTCTGATATTTACCTTATATTTATTCACACAACCGCGTCTCCCTTTTGTTTCCGCGCAGAATTCATAACAGGAAAACTTTTATTAAATATATTCTCATTTTTCCCCGTGCCCAATGCACTGTACAAAGAATTTAATAATTTCTTATCTCTTCTGGTGGAGTAGAGGAATCTAACATTTTCTCTTCCCACATCCACACCTTACGTTGTCTCCTTTATGCCCGGTAATAGCATGTCTACCCACTGTACTTTATTATTAATATGGCGCCTACTGGTCATGTTTTTAGTCTTTCTTTTTTGTTTTTGTTTTTTTTTTTCACTCCGTCTAGCCGCTGCTCGAACAAGTGCATGGACTGCGTATGCATGTTTTAATTACTCGTACATTCATAGTGGGTTAAAATCGTCCGAACGAAATTTAAATATCTAATTTACTCTAAACTAATTTAGGGGCGGTGATACAGTGCAGTTCGCGCGTTTGTACATCGAGAATTATTAATTGTAGTAAGTTAAAATGCTGAAATTAATTCCTTAAAATATTTATTTTAGTTTTAATTCTCACCTACATAGCCTTAATTTTTGGTCATACATAAATGTATCTTGTTAATTTCACTGTGGGTCAGTTGTTCGGAAATTGAAGCAGCAATAGATCAGCTGTTAAGGTGGTACTATTGTTCATACTGTGGTAAGTTCGAAACTCATCCCCTTTCTTCGTTAGTCCAAAGTAAGTACGTAAATCATTGCAAGAAATCTAATTAACTGTAATTGAAACTGTATTTTTATTATGTTTTACAATTTTAGGATTAAGGATAAATTCTAATTTAAGGTAAATAATTAATCAATTTACAGTGAAATAGAAGTTACAATAACGGTAATAATAGTAAATAATAACTTAAATAATGGTAATAATAAAAGAAGTGTAATTTATCAAAATGCAGTAGGCTAATTAATTACCCTGAAATGGTAGTTATATCTTTTGAACCAAACACTTACAAACATTAAAGGTTATAATTCTACATGTAAAACTTTATTTTTTTATTGACAGTTTACTTATGAATAAAAGTGTATATTATTGTTACAGTTTTCATTTTTTACTTAGTTTATTACATTAATGGGTAATTTATTCTGTAGGATCTGAAAAGTTTGTGACTGGTTGAGTTTCCATTGCATTACTTTCAGCTGTTTTGTTGCAGTTTATCAGGACTGCTCAGTAATATTGCTCACAAAATAATAACAACAATAGTATTTGCATTGTTTTTACGTTTATACTGCTAGTTAAATTAATAACAACAGCTGATTTCAAAAACATAACTATTACTGACAGAAGCAGCATGCTGCTAGCGCAACTGGTGTTAGAATGCATAACATAGCAGTCGGGGAAAATCTCCAGCAGTCTTTCCAGGACTAGACCGGGAAAACATCGCTTCCAATATTCACAGCTCTAATTGAAAATTATTAATTTAGATTCAGCGCGATGAAAAATACTAAACAAGAACACATTAACCTAAACATTTGAGATTCAAATTGTTTCATGCATTCATATCATTATTAGTATAATATCAGCCCTTACTAAAAATGAGAGTTTATTGTTAGGCTAAAACAAAATAATATCTTCTTCTTGAACTTGGTATTTTAAACGGATTCGTAATTTAAATACAGTTGTAATGAGAGTTTACAGCACAGATTAAAGTTCTACAGATGATCTCTAAAGTTTTCCTCTAAGGTTATATGGTAAAAGAAACAAATAGAATTGCAATGGCAGCCATTGTTTAAACATTACTGACTATATTATTATTTGATTAAACTGATGAATCCAGTCAGTAACTTGAACTAAATTTATAAATACGACATTTTTGGTAATTGTCCAGAATGACGTGACCATATAAATTAGGAAAAAGTTTTTTTATTTTTTAAGTAGGACACAGTAAACTGAGTCTAAAAAAACAAAAAAATAAGGGAAAGAAAAATCAGGTTAAATTTAGCAATTTTAGCTATTTACACTAAAAAAAAAAATTTACCATTTCGTTGACACTAAAAAGGTAAATAATAACAATGATCGTAAACTAATATAAGTCATAAAATGATAGAAAATATACGTGAAAATGTTTTATTTATCTTAATTAAAGTGTAATAATAACAATTAAGCACTGAAACCAGTAAAAGGACATTTGATTAAATATAACAAAAGAAGGAGCACGTATACTGACAACGTTATCAAATTGAAGATTACTCATTCTTGATGTAAAATAAAAGAGAGATAATAACAAGGACTAGCTTCTATCGAAATTTTGAAAAAGTGTTAATGTTTAACAATATTTGTAAACAAAAACTAGTGGGTTCCAGTCCATGCTCGCTTTGCTCACCAACCCTCCGCTGCGGCTTGCGGGGAAGCACACAGAACAGAGGCACTTGGATTTTCAGAGGTTTAGTGAGAATTACAAGATTTTTGTAGGTATATAATAGAGAGATAATAACTAAGACTAGCTTCTATAAAAAAAGTTTACATAAAATAGAATATTGTTGAAACTGTTTTACTTATAAACGTTCGTCAAAGTAACAATTCACGTAGACAATCGCGAATATCGCCAACTCAGCTTCTAGCAGCCCCTAACCCGCACTCGAGTCAGAAGTGGATCTACCCCTACTTCAGACAGTTTCAACTGTTGTACTTACTTTTCAATAACTTCCGAAAACGACAGATGCGGAGGGTGGGGAAAAAATGAATAAAGAAAAACTTCCGCAAGACAAGTTTCTATACAGACATGAGCGGTGTCGGAAGATAGCTCTTGAAATTAAAGATGCGAAGGGGTGGGGGAAAGAAACATATTGCTAAGACGGGAGGGTAGTTTGGGAGGGGGTTGCCATATGGTCTTGTTTGTACCCACCTCCTTGGAGAACTTCCTTGGTCGTGTAAACAAATCCGGGTTTTTCGTTTTATTTTAAATGAATAGTTTTCCATATTACCAAGATTTGATAAGATTTGGCAGTCCACACGGGAATTCTGGATACCTTGTTTGGTGATGGCAGGGGAAGTAACTATTTTTTGTAAAACTATAAAGTATTATTTTTTAACAATTCAAAAATGTATACATACATTTACGAAACTTATGGGACTGCTCTAGTAAAAAAGAAAGCGACCGGTGACTCCAGCGCTCCGCTCTATAACCGTATCTAAACAGTGCAATTTCATGCAGTTAAGCGCTTTGAAATTGCCTCATTGAAACCATTTTATAAATCGATTTTTTGTAATTGAGTGCTAAAAAACACTGAATATCCTTTATAAAATTGCGGACCCGGCTTGTGATTCACTTTTAATTATACATTTTGTATTGTGTAGACCTAAGGGTAAAAGTTCAAACTTGGTACTTAAAAAAATTTCAATTAGGCTACGAGTAAAATTTACGGGATTTAAAAAAAATGTGAAACGCAAAACGTATGCGTATTATGACTGTGGTTGAAATGTGACCTTGCAAACAATTTTACAATAAAAAATAAACGAAATACATGGTTTTAAATTTAACATTGCTATTACGGGATAAACATCCAATATGGCCACCACTACAGCAGACCCTTAAGGCTTGGCAGATCCAGCCGCCATCTTGAATTTCAACTTTCATAAGAGCAATGTTAAACGTAGACTATAACAAGATTTCTGGAGTAATAATGATCAGACAATTCTGAATATGTTATTTAAAGGTTAGGACAGTCCGAATGTGGATATCATTTAGTTTAAAAAAAAAATTGTTTTAACTATAAACTTATTATATTGAGTAATAAATTTTATTACCTTTATGGTTCCGTCATGTGACTATGCGTTGTCTTTTTAAAAGACACGTTTCGGAGTCGAAACTCCATCATCAGTATATCACTCCGTAGAGGTCGTCAAAACATTAAACTTTAACAAAAACATAAAACACTACACATAAAAATAAATATATACACATTAACTTTGATTTAACCAACTTTCATACGTGCACGCAGTTTCATGGTCCGCGAACTACTAGTATGAAAGTTGGTTAAATCAAAGTTAATATGTATATATTTATTTTTATGTGTAGTGTTTTATGTTTTTGTTAAAGTTTAATGTTTTGACGACCTCTACGGAGTGATATACTGATGATGGAGTTTCGACTCCGAAACGCGTCTTTGTAAAAAGACAACGCATAGTCACATGACGGAACCATAAAGGTAATAAAATTTATTACTCAATATATTATATAATTGTGACTTGGACACCAACAATGAACATAAACTTATTCTTTGAATTAACTCGAAATCAAAGTTTACTATTTTTCTTCTTATTCAATAATTCAAATATCAAAAATGTAAAAAGGTATAAATACATTTGAAATGAAATTATCTTTAAAATAATAGTCCTCATTTACTGTTGAAACATGTAGGCCTATGCAATGTGTGTTCTTACGCGAGTGTTTAGCCTGCACTCTAGTGGTGATCATATCAACTTGTTGCTCGCGGAGGAATACTAGAAAAATAATATATATCCGTTAATTTTGAATGTGTGAAAGAAAGCAGTGTTTAATAACACATACTCACATAGCACAATGTCACGCATGCGTATTTCAGTACTCAGGGTTACGACTGTAACCCTCTAGTTTCCGCCTTTATGAAGCTGCCCTATATTTGCTAGCGGAAGAATGAAACGCAAACAAACTCGTTGCTAGTAGTGTACAGCTCTGCCACTTGGAGATCTGCAGTCAACTCAAAAATATTTGTTAACTCCTGCCGAGTCTTAAGTTAGTGTGATGTGACTTGCCACTGTACCCGTAAAATGGAGTACTATATTTGAATAACGTTTCAAGGACACATTATCTAACTACACATAAATCATAATTGCAAGCTTAAACATTTATTGATCAATAAGCAATACTATTTTTATACAAGCTCTATGTGGTTACTTACATATCAAAATACCCACCTCTATCCAAAAATACCTCTTTCGTGGAATTTAACTCACTTGTTGATCTGTTAATGAGGCAAATATAAATCATTTCCCCTGTCAACTCCTTAAACAATTTTTCAAAAAAAAAAAAAAGAAAAGTTTTTTCAAATTGAATAAAACTTTATAAAGTACAGATTTTGTGTAGTGCTGGTATTTTTGTAGCTCAATATTTTTGCTGATTAAAAATAGCTACCACTTTAATATTTACTCAGTACTGCATTTGAAATAGCTATAACATTTCAGTAAATTTGATTTTTGTAATTCACTTAAACATTAGAGGTAGAAATAAAAACTAAAATATGATAATATTTATCATTGTTTGGATGTGAACTGTGTCAGATGTTTTCCCGGCCAAACAAAGAACTGACCAATCATCAATTACGTGCCCCAAATTGTGCACAGGCCGCCGCTAAGTGATTAGCCGGTATCGTTGCTCCGGAAGATCAATATTTTCCCGCCTAATTAGAGACCTCCGTTCAAAGTTAATTACTCTTTATAATTACTGGACGGTTAAAGATAATTGGTGTAAACGATACGGCACTGTGTAGTATTTGGTCAGGTTTGCAGGCAGTGAGGGTAGTCTACTCTTTGAAGAAATTAAAGTCGGGTGTATAGGATAAGAATGGTTTCGTGTTTTTGGAACGAAGTTGGCAATGACAAATATAAAATACGAGTAACGAAAAAGCGTTACTAAATTGGTTGCTATGGCAATGAATGTAAATACATTCAAGAAACATATGTTTTGGTTCATCAATTTAAATTAGGTGACGATCGGTTCCGTCCGGCGTAGTTCAGATATTATCGTCAAGCGCTGAAATACATTCAATAAACATAAAATGTTCGTTGATCTAACCTAAAACTATTGACTTTGTATTTAATTTATTTTACCTGCCTTAACTGCAACATACATACAATAATTTTATGTTTAGGCCTCACCTAAAATTATTGTATGTATGTTGCCGTTAAGACAGGTAAAATAAATTAAACATACACACAATAATTTTAGGTTAGGCCTAGATTTATAAACCAATATTTTATGTTTATTGAATGTATTTACAATGAGTGGACATATAACTGTGTTTATCATCTTAGCTTTGATTCTATAATTAATTCTACACCTTTATTATAATAACATTAAACGTATGGAAACAGTAAATATTTGCATAAAAAAAAACTAATAACAAACGCCAATTGAAAAATTTAAATTATGTGTGTATGTTACCATTACAACAGGTGAAATGAATTAAACATACACACAATAATTTTAGGTTAGGCCTAGACGGATGAACCAATATTTTATGTTTATTAAATGTATTTACAATGAATGGACATTTAACTGTGTTTACCGCCTTAACTTTGATGTTGTAATTAATTCTACACCTTTATTATAATAACACTAAACGTATGGAGACTGTAAATATTTGTATAAAAAACAAACTAATAATAAAGGGCAATTGAAAGATTATAATTTTGTGTGTATGTTGTCGTTTGTTGTATGTATCGTTCCTGACGGGGTTCTCACGACCGCACACATTAACTTTTTTTCATATTGCTATTAAAATTACCGAAAGTTGTTTTAAATTTTTAATAGCTCAAAAATCGTTGTCTTTATAAAAAATTCACCTGAGACAATTTCTTTTCTTTTTCAATAACAAGCAAAATAATATTGTCCCGACGGTTAGGAAAATAGAACCACGAAAAGTAGGCCTCCACAGTTTATTAGTTTTCCGAGAATTTAGTTTTTTTTAATTTTTGGGTTTTAACAATAAACGATTCAGTTAGGATATCAATCTTTTTTTATAGAAATTGATAAGTGGGGGGAATATAGGGTTTGTATAAAAAAAGAAGATATTTTGCGTTATGATTGGCACAGAAACAATATTTAGATGAGTTTTTAGAGAGTTCTGAACACCCATTTCGGAGTTCTGAACACTATAGAGTCTATGCCTATGTTTGAAGGTAAAACAATCTACAGATTGCACACAAAATCTTTATCCAGGCCTATGAAATTAATTTTCCCAACAGTTATATACAATTTATACCAAATTAGGTCTATAAAGTCCAAAAATATAATAACTCTGTTTACTTTTACAACTACAGCTCAATTATACAGGATGTTCATTTGAAAACTTCAAACTCGTATTAAAAGCACACTGATTTAAATAAAAACCCGAACCACAAAACAAGGAACAAAAACTATAACTAAACAACTAAATTGTAAGTTAAGTTTAATACGTTACCCTTATGTACATTTCGATGACATGGTCATCATCCTCAGAGGGTTTTAACAGAGGGGGAGAGGGGGTAGTGTTAAAACCTTCTGAGGGTGATGACCATGTCATCGAAATGTACATAAGTGTAACGTATTAAACTTAACTTACAATTTAGTTCTTTAGTTATAGTTTTTGTTTCTTGTTTTGTGGTTCGGGTTTTTATTTAAATCAGTGGGATTTTGTCGCTACAGTGCTCTTTTATTTGTTTAATCGTATTAAAAGACTTATAGCCCAAGTATCAAAATTCTGTAAACGGGAGTGTATATTACTAATTGGGGGAGTGAAAAAAATCAAAATGAGGTGCTCACCCCCCCCATGCTCCCCCAATCTAAAGTCAAAATTTTGAAATGGGATCGAATACCTTGTGGCGCCTCAAATTGAAGCTCATAAAAAATGCTGTATTTTTGTGAAACAAAATTTAAATCTGCCAAGCCATTTTGTATCAGCAGCCAATAATGTTATTTCTTACACGACAATTACTAACTACTACTTACTGCTAACAACAAAATTACTCACTGAATACTGTTGTAAATCCTTTGTAAACTTCAAATCAAACGTTCAAATTGGTAGCCATTGTTGTTCATGCAATAAAATAACATATTTTCAAATCCTTGCCTAACCTTTCTAATAAAAGTTTCTCCGGTTAAGACCCCGCACTCAGCAGTGATCCAGGTTTTCAAGCCTTGCACACCGGTGGGAGTTGTTTTAAAAACTACTGATTTTAAGGGTTTATTTAAAATTTTAATATATTTCATGCACAAAACCAAAATACAGCATTTTTTATGAGCTTCAATTTGAGGTGTCACAAGGTGTACGTTGCCATTTCAAAATTTTGACTTTGGATAAGGGAGGCATGGGGGTGAGCACTCCCATTTTGTTTTTTTTTTATTCCTCCAATTAGTAGATTTACTATTTATCCCGTTTACAGAATTTTGATACTTGATCTATAAGCCTTTTAACACGAGTTTGAAGTTTTCAAATGAACACCCTGGATTTTAAAATGCACGATGAAAGTTAGTCCGTAAATTAATGCTTAAAACATCAATATATTTTCATTAAAACGTATAAGTTTTTCAGTTAAATGGCAATAAACAAACCTTTCTCCTATTACTGTTTAAACAAACCTATTACAGTTTAGGGGGGGGGGGGGGGGTTAATTTTTCTTTCAAAACAACAACTGTTATAAAATCCTATCTCAACTTTACCAAGTTACCGGCCACTATCAACGCAACTTTAAAACTTGCAACAATGTAATAAAAATTGTAATTTTATCTTAGAAATATGTTTGTACAATGCGCCCTTGCAAAGTTTGTCGAGCGCGTTTGTTCAGTTTTCAATAAAACTTTTGAAACTCGCAAACTTTTGACGAAAATCTCTTTATGACGTTTAAACAACAAAAATGCAATACAAGAAGGCGAAAGACTTAAATATCATTGATAATAATACCGGTAGCAAAAGTTTATTCAATATCTTTAATCAGGTTCAGAAATCAAGAATGTTCGGCCATTGACATAATATAACTGTCAAGTCGGTAAACCGGCCCCACTAAACATTTAGAAGGCAGCGGCGTTGAAGTTTCCATTCGAGTGTGTTTGTGACAGTTCGGTAACAATGTTTAATTGGTTAATTACGGAATCTGTTCGGAAACTTTCAACAAAACGTAAGGTTAACCGCCACCTAATGCAAAGCGATCGTCAAAATCATTTCGGGAAAGTTTTCCTGCGTAGAAATTAGTTTAGTTGACCGGTCGGTTTGTTTGGAAGGTCGCTAATAAAGTAGGTAGGTGTACTTTACAAATATCTGTGTTAACCGGCATTAAAGTCTTCCTTATATAAAGTAGGTGGTAGTCCAACAACGAGCTTTATTCGATGTACTTAAAACTTATAAATAAATAAAACTTATAGTATTAAATGAAGGGGATTTCGCCTCGCGTTGCAACACACGGTTACAAGTAGAGGGGACATTACAAAAAGTTGCGTCCAATTCCGGGAAGTAGGCCTATTCTTCCATGAAATCTTACGTGGGCATGACCTAGAATAAGGGTTTAACGATCTTTTTAGTATTTATGTAATAATTATTATGGGTCGATTATTGCACCCATCCCCCTCTTCATTTCTTCTTTTTTCGAAACGGATTGCAGCTAAAATTTGGAAAAAGTGTTTAGAGATTCCTTTTACAGAAAACTAAATCGTTTTCGAACTTTTTGAAAAATTTATCAAAATGTGTATTTTTCATTAAGGTGGTGTACTGTATATAAGACGGTACTTTGGTTAATGGTGTAACTTCATTTAACATAATTCAACCACAAATGTATCGTTTCTATAGTTTGAGCGAGAACACGCACTTTTTCGATTTAAATAAAAACAAGATGAAAAGATGAAACACGTTTTCAAGACTTCGGTTCGTGTTTTTTTTTAAATTCTCAAAAATGTGACGTTTTTGCCAAGCACGTCACGTTGCTGTCACGCTAGAAAGCTCAACAGCTGTTCAACTCTCCGCAATAAAATTACGAAGATTTTGGCACCACCAGAAGTTTTTTACGACGTCTGTAAGTGCATATATCGTGTCCACAGACAGACAGACACACGGGTACATATTTTTGTATTGCTTTATCGTATTCAGAGACCTCGAAAACGTCGAGAAAAGTCATAAGTGGTGGATTTTTTAAAGAATTTTAGCAAGATTCAATACTTTGGCATTTTAATGCAACCGAAGTAACATCAAACATTTCGTACTTTTTATCTAATAAAATCCTGCCAAATACAGATTGAATTTCACTAAAACACCCTTTCCGACATTGTTTGGTCCGTCAAAGATTTAAAAGATTTCAACGTCCTAATTCTACACCGTCGAGTACCCGTTTCGTTTGGCAAAAACAGACCTTTTCTTTCGCAACAAAACCTCCAAACAATCCTATACAAATCTCATATATCCGATGAAAACCTTCCCACCGGTATCCAGTGTTTGTGTGTACAAGATTTTCGCATTAGAGGAACCCAAAACAGATGGTTGAAAAGTGGAAGGGGAAAGGCGGGACCGAAAACCATTGTCGGGTCGTTTTATCGATCACCCTCCTTCCTCCCTCCAGGTAGGAGGACCTCGTGGTAATAAGATCTCCTCATTGTCTCCAAACGAGCTCTTGTCAACCAATGGAGATATTATCAAATCATACACTTCAATAACCGCGTCCGCGGAAGGAACGCCAACTCGGACATTCTTGCGTGTAGATTGCGTACATAATGGACAGAGTTGGTAGAAAATTGGTGTTTCGAACGAAATAGACGAAGGACAATATGACGACCTTCATGGGCGTTAGCGGAGATATTCAGCTGTCGATGGTCTTTTTCTGAGTTGATGTTCGAATCCCGCGTGCGACGTGATACGTGGTCCGACATTTTGAAGCAATTGGCGTTCTCATATAATCTTGCAATAAATAACTATAGACGAATGAGATTTTTGAACTATCCTATTTTAGATTCATTGAAATTAATATCCAGATTATGTAGCTGTTTTGAAAAGCTGGTTGACCAAGCATGTGCTTACGTTATTTTGAACGGTTTTTGAGTTTTGCGACAAAATTAAAAGTATGGAACTAAACTTTATGAAAACAAAATTTTCCATTTTTTAATAGGAATTTATTAAAGATTTTCTGTTATTCAGGGCGTTTTAAAAATCTCTACCAATACTTAAAGGTATTTTTTCTGGGACAAAGAATATTACAACGCCCGACAGTCTGTAGTTCTTCTCTTCCCAATTTTTATCTCAAAAACGGATTTATTAACACAACTTACGAATGAGAAAGCACAATGTCCATTTCAGAGGTATTAGGCTACCAAGTAAACTATTTTAACACAAGTTACGAAATGAGGAAACACAATGTCCATTTTATAGGTATTACCAAGTAAACTATTTTAACACAACTTACAAAATGAGGAAGCACAATGTCCATTTCAGAGGTATTATTACCAAGTAAACTATATACACATGTGTACTATATAATAGTAGAGGGTGACGGAAAAAGCCTGACGATAAAATCCGATTCACCGCCCGCATTTTTTAGACGAGGTGCGCCTATAGAAATTTACACTTCCAGAAAGATTTTCTTCATTTAATAATTTAACGTAATTACTGTAACCTTCTAAAATGCTTACATTATATGACAAAAATTAGACGCAACATTTTCAGAGAGATTATAATTTAAAAAAACTTAATTCCGCATCAAAAAATTGAATTATCTATAATTTTTAAAGTTCAACAGCAAGAAATTTATCAATAACTAACAAAATATACATGAAAAGAAAGTGTAAGCAAGTGGTCAAAGGTGAGCCTGAATTTTGGTTACTATCACGATCTTAGTAGGAGACAAGCTGGACCAAGTTAATAACACACATTTTTTTAATTTTTCTTTTAAAACATTTTTGGACTTCTAGCCTCCAAAATTGTATATAATATTAAAATTTGTTTATTACCTTATATGGTCCGTCACAATCCTGGTCTGTTCCTTTTTTTAATATAAAAAAACAAACAAACAAGGATTTTGTGACGGACCATATAAGGTAATAAACAAATTTTAATAACACACAGTTTTAACGTATGATAAATAAACGGTACCAGGAACTGGCACATACTTTCCCACAAACATATTTCAATTTGAACAGATTCACTGTGACTTCAAAATTGTAGGAGGGGTAGGAGAGGTGATTTTAAAGTAGGAGATTAACTAATAAATATAATTATTATTATCTAGGGAGAAAACTATTCTATCGATTTCGAACAAAATTGCACCAAACACGTCAATTAGGCCTGTATAGATGCACGAAAAAGGGTTTTGAAAAACAACCCCCTTTTCGGCCAAAAACCTCCCAAAATCAGTTGTTATTATTTTTATTAGCTAAACGAGAATTTTTAGAAAAATGCGTTTTTTTTTTATATGGTAGGGGTACCATGCATTAAGGGTCTGCTCCAGTAAACGAGAAAGCAACCGGAAACGCAACCGCTTCTCACTGTATCCCTATCTAAACGGTGCAATTTCTTGCAGCTGAACGCTTTGACATTGCCTCATTTCAAACCATTTTATAAGTCTATCTTTTGTAATCGAGTGTTGAAAAAAAAATGAATATTCTTTATAAAATTTTGGATCCGGCTTGCAAATTATTTTTCATTATTAATTTTTTATTGTGTTAGGAAAGAAATTCAAACTTTATACTTACAAAATGTCAATTACATAACAAACCAAAAGCATTTAAAAAAAATGTAAATTGGAAGACGGATGCGTATTGTGACTGTGCTTAAAATGAGACCTTGCAAACAATTTTATGATAAAAAGTAAACGAAATAAATGGTTTGAAATGTAACATTGCTCTTATGGGATAAAATCCTAGATGGCCGCCACTACAGCAGACCCTTCAAAAGGGCTACATATAAGCCAAATTTGATCAAAAACGGTAGAGACTTTTTTTATAAAAATAATAATAACTGATTTCTTGGGGTGTGGTTGTTTTTCAAAATTTTTCAAAACCTTTTTTCGGGGGACATACGAATTGCCACAAATTTTGGGTCCATCTGAAACGCACGAACTGCCACGGTCATTAGAGGGGATTAGAAAGGGTCATTTCGCAAGATAAGAAACACACGAACTGCCACAAGGGTTCGGTCAGGTAGCGGCTCCAAGTGAGGGAAAAACGGGAATTATTCTCCCTCGGTTACCATATAATCATACTGTTTTCGGCCAGAGTAAGTAAAAAGTAAACATACTGTGACTAAATACTATA
>JAGFPH010000120.1:322916-336840 GCA_018207615.1 Philaenus spumarius | reverse complement strand
TTGTACGTCTCCCGCCACGGATTTGTTTAAAGGACATCGATGCCCATTAAGGGACAATGAAATCCTGAAATGTTCTTCCCGTTTATTGACATTAGATATCGGTAAATAGTGAAAAGACATGATTACATCCGGTTCCTGGAAACCAGCAAACAATGAAACGAGGCCTGCCAACGAGTCGATGACAGATTCCTTAGGATTGTGTACCGAGAGGGTCGCTTCGCTATTGTTGTTTATTTGAAGGATACGAAAATAAACGCAGGGTATTTCAGTCGCGATGGTATGGACATTATCTGACGCGTGACGGGGTTTTTTTATCGGCCTGGTAATCTGTGCTGTTTTTTAAATAGAACATTGCCCGTCTAAATTTAGCAAAAGCAGTTTCAAAACACTGTTTTTCAATTGCTTTATTCATTTTCTTTAAAATAATAGTTCATTTATAGCGTTCTCTTAATATCTTCGCTAAACACATTTCGCATACTTTAAAAGAACAGATGTTACTAATTAAAAAGACTTTAACGGTGGTGTTGATTTCTCGTTACTTTATTGACACTCGCCTACTTCAACCATCTGTTCAAAATAGAATAGACTTAAATTTTGTGATCGTATTGTATATTGACATCTCATACTTTAAATAATGCGTAATTTTTGCATGATTGAAAATGCTTTAATAGTAAGACCGAATTGAACACTCTCCCACTTGAAATATGAAATCTGATAATTAAAAATTATCACGATGTCATATAAATGGTGGGAAAATTAAAACACCACAAATCTCAAATAAATATAAAAACATAATTTTCAAGTTTCAATAATAGTCCTTTGTTAAAATCTAGCAGAGCTTTACGTAGCGTTAAAGATAATTTCAATCGTACATTTTGCACAAGACAGACTAACAGAATGGATCTTTAATCTATCCAATAATATGACTCTTTAACTAAACAAATAAACACGTTGTCCGTTACTTTTACATTAAGACGTTCCCATAGCGACCAAGGGTTTCGTCTAATGACACAAAATGACGATTCATCAACCGCTGATGGTACCTTAGCACGACACATCTATTACGCCGGGTTCACAGTAACTCCCGTAGCGCGTAGCCGAAAACAAAACCTCCGCTATACTCGAAATTAATAACCTAACCTAAAGTAAATGTTAATATTTCTAAATAATAGCCTCGGTAAAATAAATGTACCCGGATTGTCAGAGTCGGTGATTAGGATAATTAATTATTCGACGAGATGGCACGAGAATCCGAGATAAGGACCGTTGTCATTAGTCAACCGTATAGGTTAGGAATGCCGATATGAGACACGTCAAAGAAAATTATTTGTAGTTAGTTGAACGCGGAGAACGAATCAATTAAAAGGGTTGGACCAGGTGACACGTCTACCACGACATGCGATATGTCTTATTTGCTGCAGGCGGGAGACTATTTAGCCTCGCTGCAGGGTGCCTGTTTGGATGAGGGACGCCATTATGTAGCTAATATTTCATCAAAACAATGGCCGACTTCCTTTTCGTTTGTTTATTTAGGGTACGATTTCACAGTAACCTTTTCCCGGGGTAAATATATTTAGTGTTACCGGCGTGAATTAATTAAGCACAGTTTAAAAATGTATTTATGTTTTAAACTTGTTATTGTGCAGTACATCTGTTTACAGAATGGAATTTCGTATACCATTTTGTAACAACGTTAAAGAATTTGTAATCTTGAACCGATTTAAGTTGGCGAGTGTCGATATTACGTCGTTAGAATTCAATACCACTGTTAAAGTCTCTTTTAATCATCATGAGGTCTGCCATTTAAAGTAAGCAAGGGTCTATAAGTAGGAACTGCGTGCATTATTATTTTTTATATACTTCATATCACATAAAACTTTAACAATTCTAAAAACTTAAATTAAGCACTTTTACAATTATGTCAAAGTGAAATGTTTTGATAGTTTTCACGCCATCCTTGATTTTTACAGCATTGCAAACAGAATGTGGCGTGTCTTAAGAGTTTATTGAAGAAAAGTCAAACTTAATTGCTTCGTGTTCTAAATAAAAGAACAGAACTAGGGCAGCTTCTTCTTCACGCCGAATTTTACTGAGAAACATTTTTTATAATAATGTAATTCATATGGACATTTAAATTTCTAATCAAAGCAAAATAAAAGTCCATCTTTCTGTTGGGCATATTTCGCCTACATTAAATAATGTATTTGTTCGTAATTGAAAAGAACAAACGGTAGCATTGAATTCTACTGGCACTTGCCTACTTTAAATAATGTATATTTGTTAATGATTAAAAAATAACTTTAACGGTGGTATTGAATACATCGTAATACCGTCTTGACACTTGCCTACTTTATGTGACATATCTGTTCATGATTAAATCGACTTTAATTGGGGCATTGCATTTGCCTACTTTAAATAGTACATCTGTTCATGATTAATACTATAACGGTGGTATTGAATCATATTGACTTATTTATAGTTCAGACAAGATGAACCGAAGTATATATAGAGAACTTCTTCCACTGTTTCCAAAGCGATAACTTGATTCTACGCAATTGATAAGTCATAGGCTTCATAATTCATAGATTGATTCAAGCGTTCCACTGCCTTGTAGTCGAGTAGATAATCTAAAGTTGGCAGACAGACATCCAGACGCCCACAACGACAATTCCAAGAAACATCTTTCACCAGACACGGCGATCGTCTGTTCCGATCTTAAAATATCCTCAATAACTTCATCGCGTATGTAATTACCACTCAAGAAAATTTGGTCCGCGTGGGCCCCGTTGTCGCTTTGTGACATCACCCGGGAATGTGGGGACAAAGAAGACCTCGCGTACGTACGTACCCTGTAATTACAGTGCATCGAGAAGGGCAGCGCCCACGACTATTTAATAAAGACATTAATTCAGGCATTGTCTCCTAGGTTCGCGCTATGCAAATCTCCGGTCTAATGATATACTCGATTCGTGTCCATTGTTCGAGCCAGTTCAATCATAAACTCGGTGTCATGGTGATACGGTCTTACTGAAACAAAAACAGTAAAATTTCCCCAGTTCAAGTAGGAACGGACCCTTTCGAGTACGTATACAATGGGGTTCGCGATGTCTGGGAATATTCGTGTTATATTCTCTTCTCTTGTCGAGTAGTTTTAGTGAGAATTTGCATAACGGATCATAAGTCTTAAATCAAAGTCTGTGGATAAGAATTAATCAGTGTGGGCTAGACCTGTGACCTTTAAAATGTAAATACTCGGTCGTCGAGCATTGTTGATGAGAAGGTTTGAAATGTTTTTTGGTTTACAGTTCGAAGTACGTTAATTTATAGATGGTGAATTTACATATTAGGCTCCACTGCATCTACAGGTAAGTACGATGTTGAACTTGCTGTTGTTCATCTCGAATATTTCGTGATTTCTGTCTTTCCGTGGTCACAACCTGTAGTTGCGGACAGCCTAACTCTGAACCAAGAAAAGGTTAGGGTCTTCCGCCCACCCAACCCTAATTAGTGACGCTTGGCTACACTCAATGAAAACATGTACTAGGTACCTAATACCAAAAAGTCAGTTAAATTACTGTCCAAAATGATTAAAAACCTTTATCATATTACGTTTTTTATTTAAATTTCGATTATTTTTATACTAAATTTGATGTAAATCGGGCAATTTTGACCAACGTGTACCGCCAAACTAGTTTTTCTTTTTTAAACTAACTTTGAATGAACAGTGGAACTAAAATAGAATTCATATAAAAACGTGAGCATATGGAGGGACAAAAATACTCTATGTATGATTGTAATAATTTTGTGCTTGATAACCAGAACAAATCGCCGGTTTCAAGGAAAATTTAAAAACATAATTAATATACTATGTAACTTAATTTAATATACAATAAATACAAAATAATACAAAGCGACAAAAAAGTTAATGTATTTGAGTGAGAATTAGATTGTCTTATATCATGTTTTATTTGTATTTACCATAGTTATATTTAAGATATGTACAGGGTGTCCAGTAATTACGAGATCAAACTTCGGGGAATGGTTCTATGGGACAAAATAAGAAAAAAAGGTTATATAATCACAGGCCCGAAAAAGCTTTGTTTTCCAGATATCCGCCGTTTTTTGTACAAAATAATTGAAATCTCGAGAACGGTTTGACTGATTGAGTTCAAACTTGGCATGAGTTTTAACCTAACAATGATATAATATCTAAAAAAAAAGCAATTAAATCCAATCAAACCAATTATTACACATAACTTAACTATTATCCTTCATCCGATTGTTTTTACAGTTACACAATCCGATAGGAAATCAAAAGGACTATAAAAAATGTGTCGAAATGTTTTTCGGTAAAAAGTACGGTTTTTAAGTTATTTAGATTTGAAATTTATTTAATGTATGGTTATGAAGCAAAATCATAGTACAATCATACATAGAGTAATTTTGGTCCTTCATATGCTCACGTTTTTATATGAATTGTATTTTAGTTCCACTGTTCATTCAAAGTTAATTTTTAAAAGAAAAACTGGTTTAGCGGTACAACAAGTTGGTCAGAATTGACCGATTTACATCAAATTTAGTAAGGAAATAATCGAAATTGAAATACAAAACGTAATATAATAATGGTTTTTAAAAATTTAACCGACTTTTTGGTATTAGGCACCTAGTACTTGTTTTCATTGAGTGTAGCCAAGCGTCACTAATTAGGGTCGGGTGGGCGGAAGACCCTAACATTTTCCTGGTTAAGAGCACAGAGGATATAAGTAATACCAGAGTGCTTGAAGGATAGGGAAATGTGTTTCGCCTTTACTGAAGCGCTGGTGTAGCGTCGGAACAGAGCTTAGTGGCCAAGAGGCTAGCGACGTTGCCGCTTTGAACAGTGTGTGAGAGAGAGAGCAGATGGACAGCTGATGCACGCACGCTAAACACTATAGCGACAAAAAAGGACACTGGGCCGGGTGTTGGCTGCACGACTTGGCAACGTTAGCTAGCTAACATCGCTTGTCGCGCTCTGCAGCGGCCAGCTAACATATTAACGAAATTACCGAAACACATCTTCCTATCCTTCGGACACTCTGGGTATTACTTATATCCTCTGTGTTAAGAGTTAGGCTGTCCGCAACTTTAGTGTCGCTTTCATTCACCACCCTTTAGTACTTTACAACTAAGTGAAGAGATATTTAAAAAAAGCACCGCTGACGGTAAGTTGAGCGAATTTACAGAATTAAATCTATATGATTTAGGGTTTCAACCAACTGTTTGGGAAATTAGTCCACTCATGAAGCCGTTGAATATGAAGAAATATGACTCATGCCTGTAAGAAATATGTTAGTAGAATTTGTTTGCACCTCAGACCCCAGCCCCGGATCACGCACTGCTTCATTCCGCTCGCAGCGGAAAAACTCGATTTGCTTATTATTTAAAAAAAATGAAAAATCAGTACTGTCATTAGTTCTGTAATAATTAAATAGAAGAAATTATTTTAAATTGTTAAACACTTTCGTAATTTCTTTTATTTCACAGCAATTTACATTAGTGGGAGCCAAGCCTTTACTTCGTGTAGTCTTATGTCTGGTGCATTCAACTTGCTTCTGTATTTATTTTTATAACTTTGTAGGTCGTTAATGCTCTTTCCATCGGTTCTGTGGATGGGAAAGGCGATAAAACCTTAATTGTCAGATCAGATAGACGTTCATATTCACCATTGAGGTTCGACCAAAAGTTAATGAGAGCGTTTTCCTTGAAAATTGATTTCAAAGTGTCTTTTTCTGCAGCGTACAACTGTGCTGATTAAAAATTATCTTCAGAGAAAGGATTTCTAATCCAGCTTTGGAAAATATCTTTCTAATGATGATTTAATCCTTTCAAGTGCTCACACATTTGCAACTTAACACCACTAGAGAGTTGCGATTCGTTCTTTTTCAACAACTTATTCAAAGTCTCAAATACTTCTGTCTTTCCCCGAAGAATACAATACCGCCAAAACTCAATATTTTTTATAGTATAGCTTCTCCCTTTGATGCTGCGAAGATTCCGATTGATCTTATCTGAAGGCCCAGATTTAGCTTATTGAGTTGTTGAAAAACGTCAGATAAGTAAGCCAAACATTGTAGCCAATCGATGTCATGCAAATTTGATGGCAGGCGGAGTTATCTTGTAAACAAACAAAATAATGTAATACATATTTATAATTATTTATCAAACCACTTTTAATCCTTAAATACAAAAAAGAAAGTTTATCATTTGTAAAACAGCATACGTACCCACCATATTGTTGTTTTCTGTGTTGGTATAGGATGCCGCGTTTAACACACCAATTAGTACACATGACTTAACTATTATCCTTCATCCGATTGTTTATAGACTGTTACACCAGCCGATGGGGAATAAAATGGCCACAAAAAAAAGATGTCTAGACATTTTTTGTTAAAATGTACGGTTTTTGAGTAATTCATATTTTTATTAAAATAGATACATATTAGGTTAAACTTCATGTCAAGTTTGAACTCAATCGTTCAACCCGTTCTTTAGATATGAATTATTTTGCAAAAAACACATACAGACGGGCAGATGAAAACGTAAGCACCGTAGTATATTGTGTATACGTTTATATTGTGAAATATATTTTTCTCGATCCCAGGAACAAATCTAGAAAAGGGGACCAGAGAGTTAGGTTTAAATACAGGCTACACATTTCTCTTTCGATTACTACTAAATTTAATGCTATTAGATTAATACATTTAATGGTATTCGACTAATGTATCCATTATAACTGATTTCGATTATACTAAGTGCATGTCAAAACCTGTTGCCAGGGCTAAGTGTAACACAGTTTTTGTTTTATTTAATTATACACATAATTTTCAAGATATTCCTGAAAATGTTGCCCAAATTTCTCTACTATTTCCGAAATTGTATAAGCTAAAATTATGAAAACCAGAGTTGGGTCGGATTCATATTACAAAAGAAAATGTGGGCCTTTCAAATGTGGGACGTGTGTTTTTCCGATTGATGTTGAGTAATGCTGTATATTTAAAAGTCACATACTTTCACCGGTCTCCGCTACACAAGTTCCGCTATGGTTATTGTTAAAGGGTAGTTGGTTAGTGGTTAGTTTTGGCTAACGGTACGGAATCCTTGATGGGCGAGTCAAACGCACACTCTCTAGCTTTATTAGAGAACATTCAACTTATAAACAGTCGTCTATTCCCCCTTGATGAAACCGTGTCACCACTCGAAATGAAACATATTTAAACAATGTAGTTACAGTGTGCTTTATTATTAACACTTATTTCGGAAAAATCTAAAACAACAGCAAAATTCAACATTAGGCCAGTTTTTGTGTTATTGTATTTCTACCGTTTGAGTTGTTCCTTAACCGTTAAAACAGAATTTTCCCCAAAATGTACGCTTTATTTGAGGAGAAACTTAACACATTTCCTAATTGTCTCATTGAAAGAGCTCTTTAAACAGAACTGAGCATTTACAATTTTAGTTAAGTAGCAAAGTCTTTTTTTAATATCTGAATTGCTTGAAAACACGTAATGCGAACAGTAGTTTTACAAATAAATAAACGTTAAAACAAAAACCACAAACATAAGTTATCGGGTCGATGGAGCACCTGTATTCTACATAGCCCAGTTCCTGTACTTGCAACTTGATTTATTCCACCTGTCAGCTGCTCGGCTTATCCGTTATATATGTGTTAATGTTGGTACAATTGCAACTGAAAAATTAGTTATGTTGGTACACTTGTATATTGGTATATTAGATTAAAACGTGATAATATATAGTAGTTACGGATATGATTTGTGGAATTTAGATCCTTTTTAGAGGTACAACAATTACATTTATTTTTAGAATAATAAAACTAATTCTCACACGCATACTTTTAACAATCAAGCGCTTTTCAACGACAAAGTCGTCATCCTCAGTGATACATGAGCTACAACTAACAAGTTATGACTTGGATAGTAGTTGAAACGCGTTTGATTACTAAACGTATGTTTGAGAATTAGTTTTATTGTCATTATTCTTAAATAATTCCCTCTCAAAGTTTATTAATATATTTATTTTACAAGAGAATTAACCAAAAAGACAATACAGTGAATTGTACTGGTTTTCCGAGTTGACCGCTGCCCTCCAAGTGGCAGAGATATACACTACTAGCATTGAGTTAGTGTACGGTTCATTCTTTCGCTAGCAAATATAGGGCAGCTTCATAAAGGCGGAAACTAGATGCTTACAGACGTAACCCTTACTGTAAATGCACTGAAATGCGCATGCGTGACAATGTATGTGAGCATGTGTTATTAAGCACAGCAATCTGGCACAAATGACAAACTAACGGAAATTTTATTTTTCTAGTAGCCTATTCCTCCGCGAGGAACAAGTTGATGTGATAATCACCTGAGTCAGGCTAAACGCTCGGGTAGGAACACAAATTCGGCGCGTACATGCTTCCATAATAAAGCAGACTTTTCCAAATTTATTGAAATAACTTTTATTTGAAAGGTAATTAAACTTGGTGCGTGGTGAGCTTTTTATATTTTTTGATATTTGCACTATTGAATAAAAACAAAAATCGCAAACTTTGATTTTGAGTTAAGTCAAAGAACTTATGTAAAAGAAATTAAAAAAAAAACTATGATAAACACAGTCGGACTGTCCTAACCTTTAAAATGACATATTCAGAATAATTTTCTTGTCATTATTACTCCAGTAATCTTGTTACGCATTTAAAATTGCTCTTATGGGGGTTGAAATTCAAGATGGCTGGATCTGCCGAACCTTAAGTCGGGGATGCGGAATACTCCCCCCCGGCAAACTACCCACCCCCCCCGCCAAACATCACGGCCCGCACGACGCCTGCCAACTCACCAATATGGGAGCCGTGTCCGCGACTGGAATACTACCCCCCCTAGCAAAAGCGGGTCGCCGGAATACTACCCCCCGGAAAACTACCCCCCCAAGCAGGTTCCTACAATTATACTGTTATCGGCAACATACTGTGACTAAACAGTTTAGGTTAGTCCTCTAGTGTTTTTTTTATTCTAATTATATCGAAACTTGAGTGTGCGTGACTGGAAAACTGCCCCCCCGATCTCTGACGTCAAAATGACGTAGGAACCTGCTTGGGGCGGTAGTTTTCCGGGGGGTAGTATTCCGGCGACCCCTTAAGTCTGGAACCGGATTATTAATTTGTATCAACGTCAGTAACACTAAATTTTACTCTATCGACAGTGAATTACTTTATTGTACAGTTAGTGACCGGCGCACTTCATTTGGTCACATCTTTGACTTGCCTACTAATTAAATCTTTGCACTTTTTATATTCAAATTTGAACAGCGATAATTTTCGACTTGGTCAAACGTGTTTTGTCTGGCATTGTTTTAAAACTGATTTTTTTTAAAGATGTACAACTCAACATTAAAGTACTACTTCTGACCTCTGGTGGCACGATTACTAACTACACGGCAAAGTTTGCGGTCACCAGTAATGATGTTTAAAACTTTGTATTTGCATCTGTATTTAAAAAAATAAACGGTATCAGTTAACTGACACAAACTTTCTCCCAACTTACTGTAGTCAAAATAATATTGTTTTTAATCATTTTATTTACTACTTTTTATAACAAAACAAAAAAATAATATTCTACCTACGTCAATCGTATAAAAAAATTATTGTCCCAGGCGGGATTCGATCGTGCGACCTTTGAATTACTGGCCGTGCTCGCTACCGTGGTGCTACCCCGTGCGGCCGCTGCCGCGATGCTAGATTGACAACACAAACTTGTTTATTTTTAAACATTTCCCCATAATTATAAAACGCCGAAGTTTTGATAAAAGCGGGTGGTGTCATTTTGTTTGGTATTTTAAGCACTATAAATACTGAAAATTTGATCAAAATCGTTAGAGCCGTTTTTGAGAAATTTGCATTTTTGTCGTTTTTTATGGGTTTAGGGGTAAATTACCCTTAAAAATTAAAAATTCCAAAAAATGAAAAAAACGCCTGGAGATATTAGGGTTTAGTACCTACATACCAAATTTCATGAAAATCGGACCAATAGTGTCCTCTCTGGTCGTGTATACATACAGACAGACTGACACCACTCTAAAAACACTTTTTTGGGTTCAGGGAGCACCAAAACAAAAAATTCCGCTAAAAATATTTTTGGGTCCAGGGAGCACCAACACAGATAATTGCACTAAAAAATTTTTTTGGGTTCTGGGAGCACCAAAACAGATAATTCAACTGAAAATTCAAATTCGAACATTTTTACGAAAACAATACTTTCTCCATATACTACGTATAGGGTGGAGAAAGTAAAAACGTAATTAATACGATTCAAAACCCTATATAGGCCTATAGAAAAAAACAGCAAACAATTTGTATATATACATTACTGTTCTACAAATTTAATTCTGTAACCAAACAGTGTTAAGGGTGTATACCACTCAAGTAAATTGACCGAATTGATTTATTGAACATGGTCAACTTTGAAAAATCTGGTTCATGATATTGCATTGTTAAGGCGCTTAAGCGAGGCTGGAATATCGCTGTATACACTTACGTTTTTACTAATGGCGGCCTTATATTTTATTTCCGCTATGTGCACACGACATTGACATTTGGAGAAAGCTCCAACGTATAGTTAGTAGATATCAAAATTCGCCCCTAAGTTTTACTATTTCTAAGTGATTCGACTGAAAATCATGTTTTCGTCTAGTTTATAAGCAAACATCTTTAATGAAAATTAATAATTTCTACCATCCATGAATGATAATTTAGATGTTCATGGACGATTTTCTGCAAATAACAAAAGCTTCTTTTCAAAATTATAAGAAAGATAATTTATATTGAAGAGGACTATCTGGTATTTCACACCCTAAATTGTTAGTCGTACCAAGTACTCTCGGTCAGTAGTTTAAATTGTACCTTGTATAATCTATTGAAACTAAAACCATAAAAAAGAAACAGTCCCAGTACTGTACCCTGAAGCATACCACAATATTATTATCACTTTCAACTTTCTGCACACGTTATAATTCGTGAAGAAAATATTGTAGATGTTATTTTTCTTCTAATTATTAGAAGAATATCATCTTTATTAATATTAACTTCTAATTCTTCGCCAATATGACTTGTAAAGAAAATCCATTGACAATTATTTAACCTTGGCGAACCCTGATTAAAAATGTAATTTCATGGACATTTTAAGGAATCTAATAAAGCTATTTATTTTATGATATAAAGAACTTATGACAAAGCTATTACGACAACGTTTTAGGAAAAGACATATATATATTAACTTTAGATTGTAATTAATTGGTTTCTAACATCGGATGATTATACATTTTGATCGTCCGGGCCGGTTGACCTACCCCGGATCGTTATTTGTAGTTCATGTAGTTCACGTAACACGGACTAATAAAGTCTAATGTAACAAACGGCGCATGCTCATGTTAATTAGGATCAGTGTTAGGTATGGATGCGAATGTTAGGCGGCTGAAACATGCGCATCCCATCGCGGAGTTTCATTTCTCATGATCAGCCTGTGGAAATACTCCCCCCCCCCCCCCCCCCCCCCCCCACGCCCCCCCGGGCGGGGCGGGGCGTGGTTGCAGTTTTTTCGCAGTACTCTTTGAGGCACACGATTTTGTCGGGAGAGGTTAACACCATCTGCCCGTCTTATCTGTGACTTTTTATCACCTCCCGCCGAGTAAGATCTGTGGCTTTTCCTTGGAAAGCGGGTATCTTGAAGTAACGCTGACATGCATTTGCTGTATCGATAACGCTTTGTACCTTCTGAAAGAAAAGAGGTCGGAAAGTCCGACATCGTGCGTAGTCTGACTCATGTTTTATTAGTTTATATAACGAACTAAAATGTATTTACGCTGAACATTACTTCTAAATTATACCCTAGGGCTGAATAGAAAAATTTAGATTTTCCATACATTCAGAAATTTTTGCAAAAGTCGACTGGGCGATGAAGAAATTTCGCAACAATTTCGAGCAAGTTCGGCTCTTTCTAGTTGTAGAGAAAGTAAATTTCTACAAAATGTCGATTGTTCTTTGTCTCCATCTATACTGGAAACAAACATGAAAGCCTGTCTGACATTTTGCTAAATAAGAATGATGTTTCAAACATTTCTTTACCATTTCAACACAACTTAAACGTTAAAAAATATTCATTAAAATTTGCAAATTTATCCTTTGTTAATATTACAAGTTTTAATGTTTTGTATGCTCCCTCAGAGAATGTCTCTGCCCTTCCTCTAAATATAAAGAAAATCAGTTTGAAGGATAATCACATTTGCTGCCGAATTGTGCTTGTTGTCCCTTTTTGAGACGTATAAGAGTCAACTTTTTAAAAACGTTTCAGGAAAATTCAGACCAAATTAAAATAAGTGTATACGCTCTGAGAGATGTTAGGTTATGTTTATTTTTAATTAGGTTGGGTTTTTTCTGTAGAATAGGTTAAGTAAGGTATAATTATATTATTTTATGATGGACATGTTAGACCTACATTACGTTACATTAAACTAGGTTATAGCTTTAAGGATCACAGGTAAGGTTATGTTTTTACAATGTTTGTATTTAGTTTAGGTTATGTTTTACGATATTTAGGTTAGGTTATAGATTTACGGTATGTAGGTTAGGTATTGTTTTTATGGTAGGCTATATAGGTTAGGTTATGTTTTTATGGTAGGCTATATAGGTTAGGTTAGGTTTTTATGGTAGGCTATATAGGTTAGGTTATGTTTTTATGGTAAGTTATATAGGTTAAGTTATGTTTTACCATATATATTTAGGTTAGGTTATGTTTTTACGGTACATAGTTTAGGTTTTTATGTTAGGTTATGTAGGTTAAGTTATGTTTTTTGGTAGGTTATATAGATTAGGTTATGTTTTATGGTAGGTTAAGTTATGTTTTTATGGTAGGCTATATAAATTATCTTATGTTTGTATGGTAGGTTGTATAGGTTAAGTTACGTTTTTAAGATATATAGACACGTTGCAAGACAGTCTCATGGCACCTAACATCACCAACCTTCGATTCCTCGAAGACGAACTACCCTGCATAGCGATTAATGGTATACCCCCGACGTCACACTTCGAACAATGATCAATTGAGCCGTTGGGCAAAATGTGTCGGTACCACGTGATGCCGATTTAAGGAGCTGCCAGTCGAGCACGGCTCGTGGAGGTTTATGGTCGATCTAAATCATAAATTGTGCGCAAGCGCAGGACGGTTTATTATCCTCGGCTGGGTAAACAAGCGGGGCATCTAGTTATAAATTGCACCGCTGCAGCGTATTCGCGCTGTTTTGAGACGAACGTGAAATCATAGGCGTGGGAGGGGACACGTCTAGATCAGAGGGGGGAGTCTGTACTCTGAATCGGTCTAATCGCTGATAAACGTGGTTGGTTCGAGACTCATTAGTAAAGGATCATGAACAGTCGGTAACGCTTAGATTGGAAGCTATATTTGCGATCACCAGACGAGATATCAAACTTAAACAGTTAGCCTCTAACATTTCACTTTCTTCGTACTACTTTAAGAACGAACAGAATTCAAATAATGTTCTCATTTTGAAATTTAGCAGTAGCCTAAATATTCACAAGATCGACACAAATTACTGACTACTGTTTGCGCAAGTGTATAATCTCGGAGAAGAATGTATATTCTCAACGAGCTCACATACTTGCTTAGAGGTATTAACTACAGTTTTCTATGCATGAGGAGTATTGCCAAGTCAAACGAAATGTTTAGAATAAATTCATCTAAACTCATCGTACTGATTTCACGGGTTTAGCATTTCCATGTGATAAACTTGGATAGAAAATGGTTTTCACTCCGGATTGTGTTAAAAATGAAGAAATATGGTCGTCTGGGCCGGATTGTTAAGCATTTAAGAA
>JAGFPH010000120.1:291759-306159 GCA_018207615.1 Philaenus spumarius | reverse complement strand
CGTATTGGGAGTATTTTCAATACACAATGCATTGCGTCTTCGCACGCCAACCCCTATATGGGAGTATTTTCAATACACACTGCATTGCGTGCTTCGCACGCCAACCCGCATGTTGCTGGCATTTTCAATACACAATGCATTGCGTCTTCGCACGACAACCGCAATATTTTGTTTATTTTCAATACACAATGCATTGCGTCTTCGCACGCCAACCCCTGTATGGGAGTATTTTCAATACACGTGCATTGCGTGCTTCGCACGCCAATCCCCGTATTGGGAGTATTTTCAATACACAATGCATTGCGTGCTTCGCTCGCCAACCCCGTATTGGGAGTATTTTAAATACATAATGCATTGCGTCTTCGCACGCCAACCCTTGTATGGGAGTATTTTCAATACACAGTGCATTGGGTGCTTCGTACGACAATCCCCGTATTGGGAGTATTTTCAATACGCAATGCATTGCGTGCTTCGCACGCCAACCCCCGTATTTTCAATATACAGAGCTATGCGTGCTTCACACGCCAATTTTAAGCCTATGTGCTGTGGACAAAGGTTCAAAAATAAAAAATAAAGTAATTTCTACTCATTTAGGCTATAAATATAAAAAATAAAACGTCAGCTCCTAGCATAGAAAATACGAAATTTGCGTAGCAGTGAAAGTGTTAACATGAAAAATATTGCATCCGTTGAAAGTAGCTACTAAGCTGTACCAAACACATTAGCACCATCCATTAGTTGGAGTGATGGAAAACATATGGAATGAGAGGACAAAATAAATTGTAACTCCCTTAATAGACACTTTATCAATTATTACGTTCAAAGTTATTGCAAAACTTCCAATTATTATCTAAAACTTTTGTCTGTAGGCCCACCAATTTTCGATACAATCTACCTTTCTGTAAGAGTTGACCAAAATGAGATCGCCGATTAAAAAATAATATCTTTTTAGACAAAATATCGGGTCCATTCAAAAATGTTTGTAAATTTTCTAAACATTTGTATAATATTCTATGTATAACCAAAACCTTTTGTATGTTTTGATAAAGGCAACTTAGAGCAAGGGGCGGTTAAAATTGTTTAGTGCTTAATGAGAGGAAGCCGAAATTGGAACTTCGAAATATACCTGCGATTGTAGGGGATTAAGCTGAAAGGGGTTTTGTGAAACTGTCAATAAACCCTTATTTCTTTAGATTTCTATGTAATGGATCAAAAAGTTATTATTACTCTCAGAATTCTAACATTTTTCTTAAAGCTAACCTAACTCGATCATATAATTTTTAAGAAATGTTTTGATTTTGATAAAGGAGGCTATTAAAAATTAAAAAAACCCGTTTACTGATTTAAAAATTTACAAAATACTTATAAATTACTTAACTGTTAAAACATTACATAAATATACCGAACCGCTTATCCATTTCCAAAGATGTTTTTCAAAAATAAAATAGCAGAAAGACGGAAAATCCATAAAACCACCCGGAAAATTGTGTTGGTTAATCATACAAATTTGGAAAATTTAAATGAGTAATTCCTAAAAAAAAACAATGTAAAACTGCAGGAATTGACGGTTTTAAACTCGGTCAAAAGTGCCAACACTTTGTTCACTGTAAGCAACAATTAACTGACTGAAAGCCAGCGTCTGCTGTGATCTCATGTACGGAGACATTAACGCCACTAATTGGTTAAGCGTTGACGTCATCGTATATTACTGGATACTGTAGTAGCAAACGGTCGCTCTCCTACTTGAAATTAACTAAATATAGACAGTGCATACGGAAAGTTGGTGGAGAAACAAGGCGGAGAAACAAAATGACCAAATTTTTATGAGAAAACAATCTACAATTTGTAACTATAGTAATAGCAAAGCGGGAGTACCGATGGACCACCATGCGTGCAAGGGGAC
This sequence comes from Philaenus spumarius, assembly GCA_018207615.1. Taxonomy (NCBI): domain Eukaryota; kingdom Metazoa; phylum Arthropoda; class Insecta; order Hemiptera; family Aphrophoridae; genus Philaenus; species Philaenus spumarius. The sequence goes on along the minus strand of JAGFPH010000120.1, from coordinate 304,256 downwards.
TTGACCCGGCCTCCATCGGTGCTCCCGCTTTGCTACTACTATAATGTTTTGTTGTCTATTAAGAGGCATTCCCTGTTTACGTCGTTATACGGACAATGTAGTTATGCAGAACATATCCAGTTCCTAAGTAAAGCAGTACTCTATAAAAAAAATCGTTAAATTTTATTGTACCTAGAATTTATAACAAGATAAGAAAGATTAATGCGTGCTTCGCACGCCAACCAATTCCGATTTTCCACGAACATACAAATTATTTATAATAAAGTTATTTTTCAATCATATCCTCAAAGCTAAGATAAAATAGTATTAAATACCGAAATAAATTATCAAGTTTATGATAAATAATGACTTAGAGGGTAAAAAATCCAGCATAACTTAGGCGTACTCTTTAACCAAACGCCAAAACATTACAATTGCAGATTGTTCAAAGTATGAAATCAGCTGTTAATTTAAATGCCACTGAACAACAATCGTGGAGGTGTTAAAGTAAACAGCTGTTTGTAACAACACCAAACATCTACAAACAGCTGAGCTACGTATTTTATACGAACAAATAGAATTTTTGTACTATTTATAAGCCAAAATGTTTTTAAAAATATTTGTAATTATTATTCCTACCTACTTGAGACCAAACACTTTAGATTGATATTACACGTTGGCCGCGAGTGTACACAGGGCAGAGCCCTGGAGTGTACAGATTTTGCGTTATTTTATGCACCACATCAAATTAAATATTTAGATTACCAAATTATAGTCTGTTAGATAGTAAAAAGTATTTTTAAAACGTCACACTCATTGGTTGCTTAAGCATGGACCGTTGAGAAGTTGATAAATGAAGTATTATAATTTTGTAACCTGGTTTTTTATTTTAATCATTGTTTGTGTATTCTTTAGTGGGTTTTCATACGTCGCGTCCTTGCGCACTGCGTTGCCGGAATTAAGTCAATTATTGTTTTAAGTGAAAATATTGGATATTTGCTAACACGTTCCCTGCTACTCAAATTTCGTATTTCCTATGCTAGTAGCTGACCTTTTACTTTCTATATTTATAACTTAAATGAGTAGAAACTACTTTATTTTTCTATTTTTGAACCTTTCTACGTAATAATTACCGGTACTAATATTTTAAAGCGGACGGATTTGTGCGTCCATAGCACACCGGCTTAAAATTGGCGCGCGAAGCACGCAATGCTCTGTGTATTGAAAATTCTCCCAACAAGGGCTTTTATTGAAAATACCAAAAATACTGGGGTAGGCGTGCGAAGCACGTAATGCATTGTGTATTGAAAATACTACCAATACGGGGGGTTGACGTGCGAAGCACGCAATGCACTTTATATTGAAATACTCAAAATACAGGGGTTGGCGTGCGAAGCACGCAATGCACTTTGTATTGAAAATACTCCCTATACGGGGGTTGGCGCGCGTAGCACGAAATGCCCTGTGTATTGAAAATACTCCCAACAAAGGGGTTGGCGTGCGAAGCACGCAATGCATTGTGTAAAAAAGTTAATTTTTTACTAACAATACAGAAACAACAATAATAGTATAGAAAGAAATTATTTAGTAAAACAAAAACCAAATGGATAATTCGAAAACTAAGCATTTCCGAGCCTATGTTTATTTGACTTTTTTTTCTTATTTTTCGTAGTATAGAATCACCTCGTGGACCACCCTGTAGATGTGCAGACAGTTAGCACACTGTGTCAGACGCTTTGTGCTGCAATTTAATTTCGGTTCGTATAGCGTGCTTACAAAAACAGAAAAACCCCCTGTAACAGTGTTTACAAAATTATTGTTAACTGTTTAGAATAACATTGCAGGGAATAAAAATGTTTCCTAAGCAATATCTGTGCTCCGTTTGATTAAGGCTATAGTTTACATTCTGCCCTGACGTTAGCAATAAATCTTGACATAAATCACCTGCTTTAGTCACCTACCGCGTTTAAATCACCGAGTACATTTTTACACGACCAAGTATTTTCTCCCTTCGAAAAAACATAATGTTTAAAGAATGCATCTGTCGTGCTATGCAGCGTATTAATATAGTTTGTAGTAAATAACACGGAAGTACAGTCAAGTGACTGCACGCGAGTACAGTCTCTTTTTATAAACAGTGCTATCGCAAGTAGGTATCGATTTTGTTCGCGTGTATGCGCTAGTTTTTTCTTTGAAAAAATTGTTTTCATCAGTTTCTCGATGCTTTCTTTATATTAATTTACTGATTAGTTGCATAGTATGTGTGTTTGTTTTTATGCGATGCAAAGAAAATCAGATACATATTTGTGAATACGCTTTAAAAGTGTTTTTTTTTTCTTCTGTGATGTCAGTATCATAGGTGTTCTGTCAATTTACAGTAGGTAACAAATTTCTGTAACGTTTTGTGTTAGTAAAACAGTCGATGGTTTCAAAATGGCGACCATTTAAGATTTTGTCTAAACCAATAATTTCTCTGCAATTTAGATTTAATAAATTGGTTCTTTAGAACACTACTTAGATCCAACAACTTGGACTCATTTTCGTTTTTAAGGCTCGGCAGACCAATCCACCATCTTGAATTTCAACTCCCATAAGAGCAATGTTAAACGGCTAATAGGATTACTGGAGTAATAATGATCAGAAAATTATTCTGAATGTGTTAAAGTTTAAAACAGTCCGAATGTGGACATCTTTTAGTTTTTAAAATTTGCTTTTTAATAAATTTTTTCTTTGCTTAACTCAAAATTAAAGTTTGCAATTTTGTTTCTTATTAAATAATGCAAATATAAAAAATGTAAAAATCACCACATTCGAAGTTTAAATTACCTTTCAAATAAAAGTAATTTCAATAAATTTGGATAATTTATGACGAAAAAATTCACGTTATTGTGGAAGCATGTACGCGCCGAATTTGTGTTCTTAATTGAGTGTTTAGCCTGCACTCTGGTGGTTATCACATCAACTTCTTCATCGCGGAGTACTAGAAAAATAATGTATCCGTTAATGTTCAATGGGTGAGAGAAAACTACGTTTAATAACACATAATACCATACATTGCCACGCATGCACATTTCAATAAGTTTACAGTCAGGAACCTTCTATTTTCCACTTTTATAAAGCTGTTCTATATTTGCTAGTGGAAGAATAAAAACTAGCAAAGTAAATGGCAGTAGTTCACAGCTCTGGTCAACTCAGAAATATTTGTTCACTCCTACCGAGCCAAATTAGAAACGCCTTTTGCTCGTTTTGCGATTGCGTAATATTAATTACATAACTCTAAAAAAGGGAGAAGGCAGAGTTTTATTTGGTTTTGTAGGGAACAATTGTACATATTAAACGATGTTATCAACAAAGTGATTCCATTAACGCTACAAGCGTGATGTCGGACGAATATTTCTCGATCGGATGATAGTTTGAGAGAAGAACGGATTTAAATCACCACGAAAAACGACCTTGAGATGTCCGACCGTGATTAGCGAAACAACAATAAAGGAATCCCTCCCTCGTCCCAAATAAATCTAATTATCGCGGCGTGGTACAGAGCACAGAGTCGTGGAACGTTTTGACCATACAATAGCTCGAGTGCTACGACTTGGATGGTTGGGTTTGTCAGCCATTGTGATCCGGTCTTCTTTCTTCTTCTTCTTCTTCTGCTCCTGACAATGCCCAATTTCCACCCGAAAACGTCCCTTGTACAAAGCTCGCTCGGACCGCTTCTTACGAAAAGAAAAAGCCATCTTCTTGTAATATCGGGTGTGACATTTTAATGGCATCTTTGAAGTCACCGATTTAGGCTAATGGTAGTCGGAATAATCGATCTTGTTTAGTTTACGGTTTGCTGGATTCGGGTCCTTCAATCGGTGGTAAAGGTTCTAAAGAGGTAACGACTTACTTCTGCATCTCCGAGAGTAGCAATGCTCCTTAAGAGTAATGCTAATTTGTATACATTGACGTACTATAAGTTAATAGATTTGTTCAGTTCTGTATTTCGGGCTACATAAAAGCGCCGTCATAGAGGTTTTGTCAGAAGCAAATCTTTCCGTATTGAGATATGTTTCCTATTTATGTATTCTAACGATGAATTAACATGAATAAAGGCAAGGAATAATAAATTAACCATAAAAAAATGGGGAAAATAGCCTGAAGTTCTAACTTACAGTGTGTAGTCCCAGTATGTGTCAAGCTAAGGAACTGGGACTAATAGTAAACAATAACCCTTATCGCTCATGAAATTAAATCGACAAATAAACATGATTGAATAGAGCTGGAACAGTAAACTAGATAAGGTAGGTTTGTTAAAAAGTGATGGTCAGATTAGGACGGTTGAAATCATGACGTCTTGCAGTGGTAACAATCCTTTTTGTGCTATAACTGTAGTCTAACGTTGACTCAGTTTATAATTCTTACCGAAAATTAACTTGCATTGTAAAATTTTTGGACACGGTGTTTTGCGTCAGTCGAAAAATTATCCGGAATGCGGGAATGTTCCAGTAGCTTACGATAAACCGTCAACAAGCATCACTAGTTCTTCATCGGATGACGACTTTAAAGTTAGTTACTCATTCGTATTTCTTTTCCGTGCCTTTAATTATGTTAATTAATTGTTAGAATATAAATATATAAAACTAGCTGACCCGTACGGTGTTGCCCGTGGTGGTTGGTATGTTCAGTCTTTTTAACGTAATTGTATTCTTTTTAAGTGTTCAGTCAGTGAGTGGTATTTGGCTTTTATATATATAGATCTTAAATAATTCAAGCACTATTGTCATAATAGTAAAAGATCTGAAATTATGATTTTAGTAACTTCGATCCCCCCAAACCCCTCCTAAAATTTCGAAATTTTTCATACTCTTTCTTAGTGAGCACCTATGGCCCAAGAGGAAGCTACATACCAAATGTCATTCCAATCCGTTCTTTAGTTTTGAAGAAATCGTGATTTAATAACTTTGATCCCCCCAAACCCCCCTACAATTTCGAATTTTTTCAAACCCTTTCTTAATACGCACCTATGGCCCTAGAGGAAGCTACATACCAAATTTCATTTCAATCCGTTCGGTAGTTTTTGAGAAATCGTGATGAGTGAGTGAGTGGTATTTCGCTTTTATATATATAGATTCCGTGCCTTTAATTACGTTCATTAATTGAACTAGATATAAGTTAGAATTTCAGGCTATACTTTTTTTCATTTTTTAGGGTGAATTTATTTTTTCATAATGTTAATTCATTGTTAGAATACATAAATACGAAACATATCTTAATATCGGAAGATTTGCTTCTGACCAAGTAATAGTAAACAATCACCTATGTTTTCCATGGCAATTATTTGTATTCATTTATTGATTTATTTTACTGGACCACTAAATGCAAATCTCGGTACCAATCTTACGGGAAGGACCTTTACGGTTTCTGTATTTGAACGTCAAAAATCAAAAATTTCTGTTCAAGAACGACTGTTCCCGAGTGTGCAAAGTTAGATTAGTTAAGTTCAAAGCGACACATTGAGTTTGGCGGTTGTGTCGGAGCTATTGATTCGCTCACTGTTGGTAGTCGGTTAATTATACTTTTGATTGCATTGTTTAAAATTTAAAATAAGCAATTAAAAAATAAAAGTTTAACAAGTTTTGTCGTTGATATAGCTTATATTAAGAATTATACATACTTCACAGATATTTCTTATAATAATAATAATAATAAACAATCAAAAACTATTAAATACTTCTACTTCCTTATTCCAGTTAAACAGCTGTGCAGAATATCTTTTCGTATTACGAAACAGTATAACATAAGCGTTTGTCGCGGCTGCAGAATATCTTTTCGTATTATGTATAGCATAAAAAACATTTGACGCGGCTGCAGAATATCTTTTCGTATTATGTATAGCATAAAAAAAAACATTTGTCGCGGCTGCAGAATATCTTTTCGTATTATGTATAGCATAAAACACATTTGACGCGGCTGCAGAATATCTCTTCATATTAGAATAGCTTAAAATACATTTGTCGCAGCTGCAGAATATCTTTTTATATTATGAATAGCATCAACAAAATCTGTCACGGCTGCAGAATATCTTTTCATATTATGAATAGCATAAAAAAAAAGAAAGAAAAAACATTTGTCAGTGTTGCAGAATATTTTTTTGTATTATGTATAGCATAAAAAAACATTTGACGCGGCTGCAGAATATCTTTTCGTATTATGTATAGCATAAAAAAAACATTTGTCGCGGCTGCAGAATATCTCTTCATATTAGAATACAGTAGCTTAAAATACATTTGTCGCGGCTGCAGAATATCTTTTCATATTATGAATAGCATCAACAAAATTTGTCACGACTGCAGAATATCTTTTCATATTAGAATAGCATAAAAAAACATTTGACGCGGCTGCAGAATATCTTTTCGTATTATGTATAGCATAAAAAAACATTTGACGTGGCTGCAGAATATCTCTTCATATTATGAATAGCTTTAAAAACATTTGTCGCGGCTGCAGAATATCTTTTCATATTATGAATAGCATCAACAAAGTTTGTCACGGCTGCAGAATATCTTTTCATACTATGAATAGCATAAAAAAAAGAAAAAACATTTGTCGCGGTTGCAGAATATCTTTTCATATTATAAATATTATCAAAAAACCTTTGTCCCTTCAGAAGAATATCTTTTCATCACGGAATAACTAAAAATAAGAGTTGTCGCGGAATTAAAGTTTCCATAGAATATTCGTTACTAAATCTGTTGCACATTTGACCGTACAAAATCGCCCGCTAATTTATACCGACAGTTCTAACCGCGATAAAACTTAACGGATCAAGAGAATAACGATTTGAAACAAACTTGATTTACAGCACGAAATTAAAAGGCAGCAAATCTATTTCGCAGTCTCCATAACTTTCCGTGATCTTGATTTATCCGTCCGGCCTTACCGATAGTGTAACAATTAAGAGGCGGTCTCGGGCGAAAGTAACTATGTTTATTAATAACTCTATAAATCTACGCGTTCACTATAAGACCCCGAGTATAAAAAGTAATTATTACTCACCCACAAATTGTAATAAATATCGAGTTCTGCCGTCCTTTAGCCGCGAGCCAAACTGTAATGTATCGCTTACTCAGATACAATGATAGTGGTCTGAAGATAGCACACGGACAACGTAAGTTATAGATCGGTGCTAATTTCTGTACCCGGCTATAATTAGATAGTAACAATCATGTTCGGGCGAAATTGTTTCTTTGGAAAATCTCTTGTGTTGTGCTTTATGTTTAGAAATATTAGTTGGGGCGACAAAAAATATAATACTACTAGTGAAGACCCTTGATTATAGTTTACTAGCTGGCCCGACCCGGCTTTGAACGGATAGACAAATCAAAGTTAAACGTATATTAAAAAAAAATATATCAATAAATATATTACACTATGTATTTCTTATGGAAATTTTTAGTAACTTTGACCCCCTCCAAACCTCCTCTAAAATTTCGTTTTTTTAAAAAAAACTTTCTTAGCGAGCACCTAGGGCCCTAGAGGAAACTACATAATAAATATCATTCCAATCCGTTCGGTGTTTCTTTTTAGTAACTTTGACCCCCCAAACGACCCTAAAATTTCGAATTTTTTAAAACCCCTTATCTAGTACCTAGGGCCCTAGAGGAATCTACATACCAAATTTCATTCCAATCCGTTCGGTGATTTTTTTAGTAACTTTGACCCCCGAAAACCCCCCTAAAATTTCGAATATTTTGACAACCTTTCTTAGCGAGCACCTAGAGCCCTAGAGGAAGCTACATACCAAATTTCATTCCAATCCGTTCGGTGGTTTTTGAGATTTCGTGATTAGTGAGTGAGTGTTATTTGGATTATATATATAGATTCAAATTACACAGTCATGCGAGATATGAGTCTCCAAATTCGTTAAACTGGTGGCCCTCCTCACAATCTCTTCTTGATGCGACTACAAAGATGAAAAACGCACTTTCAAAGAAAATTATAATGGCCACGTTTATTAGTTGTTTATACTAGCATTTATTAATCTTCTAGTTTTTAGTCATTTTGAACAAATTCGGTTCTTTAAAAATGTTTTCTAACCTGAATTAAAAAAAAAAACTAGAAAGATTTTCTTGGCGAAAAGTATAGAGTAGGACCCACCACTTTAGTGGTTTCAGCAGTGTTTAAATATCGTGATACGATTCATTACGTGTTGGGTCCGGTTCTTTTTGAATAATTTCAGTTTTACGTAGATGCAGTGAATTTATTCAATCAAAATTACATAATTTTAAAGAGGCAAAAAAGACGTCTGTCTGTATACAAAGCTAGAGAAAAAACTATTCGATCGATTTCGAACAAACTTGCACCAAACATGTCAATTAGGCCTGTCAACGAAAAAAGGGTTTGACATTTTTTGAAAAACGACTCCCTTTTTGGCCAAAAACATCCCAAACAATCAGTTTTTATTTTTTTATAAAAAAACGGCTCTAACGATTTTGATAAAATTTTTCTTATTTGTAGCCCTTAAAAATTCTCGTTTAGCTAATAATAACAATAACTGATTTTGGGTTTTTTTGCCAAAAAGAGGGTTGTTTTTCAAAATGTTTCAAAACCTTTTTTCGTGTAGCCTACCTATATAGGCCTAATTGACATGTTTGGTGCAAATTTGTTCGAAATCGATCGAATAGTTTTCTCTCAAGCTAATAATAATATTTATTAGTTTCTCTCCTACTTTAATACAGTTATGAAGTCACAGTGAATCTATTTAATAATTTTTGAGAAAGTATGTGCCAGTTTCTGGTACCGTTTATTTATTTTGATGCAGTCTTTCACTATTTCCTCTTCTCCAGTTTAATGCGTTTCGAACTTATTTTATTGAATACTACGTACATTTCAGCATTTATTCAACAATTAGTAAAATTACTTAGTTTGTTTAAACTTTAAACTACGTATAGAACAAACCAATGCGAACAATTAATCAGCGTGTAACTCGGTTTTAACTACGTGACACACGGATCCGTCCTTAAGGAGTTTACGGTTATCTTCGATTATTTCTCGACTGAACCAAATACGTGGATTAATGTGCACACAGGAGACATAGCCGGGAGGGAGATTGGAGTGGTGGGGCAGGAGGGAATATCGAATTGCCTAAGCTGGCAACGTCGGAGAAGAAAACTCGTTCCGATGCTTTATGAAGAATATGAGTCGGAGGGGGTATCGGAGCAGGCCTGCCAACTCGCCGGTTTCGTTGTTTTAATTTTATTTATGTCCGCATTTTGTGTGAACCCGTCCCATTACGGAGCGGATAATTTTTACGGCGGATCCGTCACAAGTTCACGTCGGGAGACGCAGGCTCGTCGCGTTCGTAAACGAACGATAGATTTTTTAGATAAATTTTTATGATGTATCAATGTGTTACTTCTGGGTTATTGTCGGTCGGTATATCATTTACATATAAATGGTGGGAGAATGTTTTACGGTATTGGTTTAACGATCAAGGTGGACTGGGAAAATGTGTTTGTAATAAATTGAATACTATACATAAAAGAATCTATTACTTGTCGTTAAAATCACATTTGTAGTAGGCTATAGTAACATATAAAACTGTTTTATTTTTATAATTGATGTTTTGCTTTCTTCTTTATAATCCTTTCTCCTTACAATGAATTAGTTTTTTCGAAAGTTATGATTATAGTTACAGAGACTTTATTTCGGTGGAGTACATCCAGTTTGTGAACGTAACACATTTGAGTCTGTATTTTTAGGGCTTCCTATCTTAAGGGTCTGCTCCAGTAAAAATAAAATGGATTTTTATCCCATAAGAGCAATGTTAAATTTCAAACCATTTATTTCGTTTACTTTTTATCATATAATTTTTTGCAAGGTCTCATTTTAAGCACAGTCACAATACTCATCCGTCTTGCAATTTACATTTTTTTAAATTTCTTTCATTTGTCAAGTAACTGACAATTAGTAAGTACAAAGTTTTGAATTTTTTTCCTAACACAATACAAAATTAATAATGAAAAATAATTTGCAAGTAGGATCCGAAATTTTATAAAAAATATTCAGTTTTTTTCAACATTCAATTCCAAAAGATAGAGTTATAAAATGGTTTGAAATGAGGCAATGTCAAAGCGTTCAGCTGCAAGAAATTGCATTGTTTAGATAGGGATACAGTGATACCGGAAGTGCGTTTCCTGTTGCTTTCTCGTTTACTGGAGCAGACCCTTAAAAGGAAAACACAGATCCTTTTGAACTAAAAAGTCCATACAAAACGTTAAAATCTGTTTTTGGCCGCCATTTAAAAATTGTTCGAGGTATGACAAAAGTTAAAAAATATTCAGCTTTAAAAGCAATTTAATTTGATATCCCTCACGAACTACATTGCTATTGGCATTTTTTAGATACAGGCTTTTTGATTTAACAGAAACTCAACACGTTTTCGATGTTTGAAAAGCTTGTACAAAAGTGCTAAAGTTGGACATTGCTTGAGTTCTGAGCATTAAACCGTACATTGAGAATACACAAAATAAAAAACACAAAAATTGAATAACTTTTAAGGTTGTTATCTTGAAAGTAAACCAGATAAGTAAATCTTTATTGTTTAAAATGTTTTTACTAGCGAGGAAAAATTAGCTATTGCAGTGGCTCTTATGGTGAGACCTAAGGACGGGAAAAGTCAATGAGCACAGATCATGGTCTGTAGAACACGTTCTGGGGTGTCATTCAAAATTGTATATATGTGATCGCACTCTAACGGCTGCATTTTACGTCCGATTGAGTCCAAATTTGGTACACGCGTTGGTTTTCTAAGAAGCTGGAACTCGACAACCTGAAGCACATTTTTTTGCCTGGAAGTGAATTTTTTAAAGAATTTTTGTACTAGAATAACATTTATATAATCACATTAAATAAAAGATATTATTATGCACAATTTTTTTACACGGCCTTATAGCCCGTCTGTTTTTCCCGAATCGATCAAAACGTAAAATACTATAAAAAAGTACCCGGGTAAAATTCACGTAGGCCGACGATCGGGATGCAAACGCGCAAAACGAGTTTGTCTGCTGCGGGAGATTAAGCAAAGCGTGAGCCAGGATTCAAACAAATTCTACTAATAAGTTTCGTACACGTAGGCAGCTATTCAGCGCCTTTCTGATTAGACCAATTTCCCAAACAGTTGGTTGAAACCCTAAAGCATATAAACTTAATTCGCGTCAGCCGTTTAGCTGCGTGGTGTAACTATTTTTAAACTACCTTTAAAATCATTTTAATCTCGACTTGTTTACATTTCAGATTTCTTATAAACCAGAATATCTTTTGAGCCACTGGAAATTGAAATAATATTTCCATTAGCTTCTGTAGGTGGGAAATAGTGGTGTTTCAGTTGAAGCTGATTGGTTCGCTTGGGCGGGTGGTATTGCTTACAGTTTCTATTTTGTCACTCTGTGTGTCACAATTAATATTATCTGCAATATTATTGTAAAGTATCACAATGAAATTTGGTTTAGTTGTAAAATATTCTAAACCCCCATGTAACCAAAAAATAATTAATGTATATTGGGAGTGGGGCTTAATGTATTTGATTACGTTACTCTCGTTAGAAGTATCATTTCAAAGGGCTTGGTTTGAGCATAATACAACTATTTCTATATGAATTGTGTGATATTTATTTTTAAGATTAATACGTTTTTTTTTAGAATTCATGTGTTGTTTTAAAAAAATGAAATGTCTGAGATAAAAACCGTCAGGAGCAAACGTACTCAGGTTTAAGATGCTGCAGAGCCTCGACGTTTATTGAAAATATAGAAAGGAATATTCGTTGAAGCAAAACAGACGCGGACGATGTATTCAAAATATCATGGCGCCGTTTTATAACCGCTGATGATGATGTGTCAATACAATCCGATAGAGTGCAGGGCATCAGGAAGCTATTATTTGGACATAATATTAGCCCAGAGACGAGAGGGCAGATTTCCAGTCGGAAATGATTGAAGGATTGCGCGTCTTTTTAGAGGTTTTTATTGTGAACAGCTTAAATGACCGCAGACGATAACAGAAATAGAATCGTGCTGGGTAGTTTATTTTTATTTGAGTAAATACATTTAAGTGGCGTAATAAGTAAAAATGTCGCACACGCACCCAAAGTATAGGCATTGTAACACGGTTGGAAATGTGATATCCGTGAGGGTTTTTAAAATATTTTTTATTTTTCGTTAAAAAACCTGAAAATGAAGATAGAGAAGGTTTAGATTTACAAATATTGAGATGAAAAAACTACTGTATTTGTAATTTATACAAAAGTTTTTGGAACGAAGTGCCTTAACGCGGGTTGTGGTACGACTTAACAAATAGAAAATGTAAGCGTAACGAAAAGGTGTTGTTAATTGGTTGCTACGGCAATGACAAATATAAAATACGAATAATGAAAAAGCGTTTCCAAATTGCAATGAATGTAAATACATTCAAGAAACATGTGTTTTATTTCATCAAGACGATCGGCTCCGTCCGGCGTAGTTCAGATACTATCGTCA
>JAGFPH010000120.1:258651-278568 GCA_018207615.1 Philaenus spumarius | reverse complement strand
TTAGTTATCTTAAGTAACAAGTGTTGAATTAGGTTAGGTTAGGTTAGGTTGGGTTGGGTTGGGTTAGGTTGGATTAGGTTTATTAGAGTGACGATTAAATTAGATACGTTAGGTTAAAATTACTGAAGTTGTGTTACTTAGGTCGGATGAAGTTTGACTGGGTTTAGTTAGGTTTGAATTGTCGAGATTGGGTTATATAAGGTCGGTTTGGGTTTAATTTTGTTAGTTTTGAATTAGATATGTTAAGTTAAAATGGCTGAGGTTGGGTTATGTAGGTTGGATAAGTTAGGTCAGGTTATGTTAAATTGGTGAGGTGTTGTTATATAATTTCGGGTTAGGTTAAGATAGGCTAGGTAAATATTAGTTATATTAGGCTACAATTTATGAGGCTGGTCGGATTAGGTCGGGTTAGTTTTAAATTGGTTGTGTTCAGTTACAACTGGATAGGTCGGATTAGGTTTGATGGGGATAGGAGGTTATAATGTTGGGTTACATAGGCCTACAGGGGCTTATATTGGATTAGGTTAGGTTGTGATGTTTATAACAAATTACGTTAGGTTTAAATTTGTTTTATTAGGTTACAATTGACGAGGCTGGTCTGATTATTTCGGAGTAGGTTTAAATTTGTTATGTTCGGTTACAATTGGTTAGGTTAGGTCGGATTAGGTTCATTGGGTTAGGTTAGGTTGTAATTGTTTATGATGTTAGGTTAGGTTTAAATTGATTATATTTGGTTACAATTTTGGTGAAGTTTCTTTAGGTTATATTAAGCGACTTAGCATCTAATTAATAACGTAATTAATTATTTGCGTATAGATCTAAAAATACTAATTCAATATAAAGGGTCCATATTAAAGTGTGTGTGTTTTAATGGACCTTAAGTAATAGTTGGTAGATCAAAAAGGACATAATTTAAACATTAAGTAAACGTATTTAACGTTGTTCTTAAGTACACTGAATACAAATTAGTTGAGCTATATAACAATAGAAAACATTTTTACAAGTAAATTACTTTTTGTTGCAACAGTGATACCACCCGCTCGGCCGTTCTAAAAATAAACTTGAACAAAAAACAGCGGTTCTTTCGACAAAACACAGGACGCTGTCTATATCTGGGCGAATCACATGTTTGTGTACCACAACTCGTTTAATTGTTACGCCAAATTTATTCCGAGCCCAGTTCTTTGAGCGCTAATCTGATAGTTTTAGCCTTCGTTTGTTTGTTGTCCTTTCGGTCGAATTGAAACGGGATTTGATGGAGTGAAAATTGGAACGCCGCGTTCGACCGTCTGTACGGATGATTAAATCCAGAGGCTGTCACTCAACACGACTATATAGAAACGTCGGAACCTAATTTTAGGCCGTTTTCAATTGTACCGACTGTCGACAATTTTACCGGGTTTTGTTTTTAGTTTGAACTGTTTACTCGGTCCTGGTTTATTTGTATTGCATCGTTTGTAACTTACATTATAATTATTGAAATTTAATGATTTGATCAACGCAAATCCAAAACTGAAAAAGAATAACAAAACAGTAAGATACCTCCTTATAAATAGAAAGTAAAAGCGACCATAATATATTTGTGTTTGGTCATTTAAGTTTAATATTGTTGCTAAGCTTCTTAAACTACATTAAACATGTTTTATTTATAAGCCTAATGATAAATCTAAAAAATTCTCAAAATAGCCCCTCGAATGAAGGTTATAATGAAGAGTCTGCGTATCCTGTTGGCACTCTTGGATTTTTCTAAGAATGGTATGGTGGTGTTTCAGTACGCTTTTTTACCCCCCCCCCCCCTTCGACGCAAACAAAGGACTGTTATATATAAGTTAAACGTGTGTATGTGGCATCGTAGCTCCCAAACGAATGAACCGATTTTGATTGAGAGTGAGTATTCATCAGCTCTTATATAGTTTACTTTCTAAAGGTATTTTTGTTTCGAGGCTTTTTGTAATTTTAAATTTGTGTATGCAGTTGCAATTAATATAAAAAGTATTTTTGTAGGTCATGTTTTTATATTTTTCATATTAATATATTATTTTTCCATTCAAAACAGCATTGTTTGCATTTATTTCACATTGAATTTTGGCCTTCTTAGTCCTATGGGCATAACTAAGAAACAAATCAAATAATATTTTTAATACATTGGTAAACCACAATTGGGTCCGATTCTTTTCTGGTTTAAATGCGGGCCGGTATACCTCGGGTTCAGTATAACGTGTTTTAATTTAAAAAAAGAAGGAAGCAGACACCTTTTGAATAGAATACACCTTTGTATTACTTTGTTTAGGTTAAAAAGAATTTTGCAGATTGAAAAGTCGAACATGAAAAGTATTTCAATAGTTTCAACAAACCACGATTCTTTCTGTCAAGGTTGGAATCCAGCTTACGGCGTTGCTTTTTATGTATCTAGTTAATATTTGTGGACAGTGAGTGAAAACGTTAAACGACAAAAATATTCTTATATAGTGGGACATCTCAATGTGCTGTTTTGATGCTGATTCTTTTCCAACGGTAAATCCATCGTATTTTACTAAAACAAAGAAGGACGTAACCTTTTTAAAATGTTTAAATTTATTTTCAAAACGATTTAACAGATTGAAAACCCGGACTAGAAAAGTAATTTAATAATTTAAATAATTACAAATATGTGTTGTTTGAATAATTAGCAGTCATAACCGGAACGAGGCAAGGAATCCAATCATCTAGAAAGCGGTTGATCCAACAACATCCTATAAACTGGATTCCACGGTCGCACCGCTATTTATTAGCTCGTATTCTAACGTAAAACACGTTGTAAGTTTTGAAATATTACTGATACAAGCAGCCCCCCCCCCCCCTAATTGTACCCTCCGATAGATACAATTTTACATCCATCGGCCGTGCTCTGCGCGAGTTATGTTTGTATTGGTAATGGAGTTGTAGATTTGGTTTATGTTTGTCGGTTTCATTTGTTTAACAACGTGAACGCGAGCGGAACGAGATTTAAGTGTTCGAATTCAACCGAATTGTTTTGTCAATTGCTACTACATTATGGTGTTTTGTCGACGAGGGCGCTGTTCAAAGTTATTTTGTGTAGTGGGCAATTATTTTATAAACAGTTTCAATACAAATATTAAATTATCATGTGGGTTATTTTATCTAGGGGAGACACCTGCGTGCTCCGCACGCCAACCCCGTTGAACCCTTCTACCCACATATGTTATGTTTTCTTTATAATAAAGGTGTAGCCTATCTTATAATAATATCCTCAAAGCTAAGATATTAAATAATGTTAAAGGTCCAAATCTAATTATTTCATATATTTTATAATAGAAGTTATAATAAAGGTTAATAGAACCAGGAAAGGTCATTTCTACACTTAAACACAAACTTAATCTAAAAAGTTAGATATACAAATAATTCTATAACGTTTTGAAATTATCTGCTAATGAAAATATTATATCAAATAGCTGATTAATGTACCAACTATAAACATATTTACTATGGCGCTCCTATTGCCGTAAAAGTTTTAGTTTAGTGTGCGATATTTTTACGTTCAACAGATGGCATTGTTTACGTAAACCTAACCTAAAAGTTAAAAATACATATAATTGTTTCAAAGTTTGAAATCAGCTGTTAATGAAAATATTAGAGCAAACAGCTGATCACTACACCAACATTAGGTAAACATATTTCATTATTGTTTATTATGGTGCTCCCACTAACATGGCTGTAAAATAATTAGTAGGCTATAGTTAGTGTTATTTTTATATCTAATAGAGGGAATTTCAAAAAATTATATAAAAACACGCATGGATTCGAATGAAATGTTGTGTCAAAATTGTAAAGCAATCGGTGAATATACTTTCTGAGATTTCAGATTTTGAACAAACGAACGTTAACATTTTGATTTATATAGATTTTGCAATGGTGTGCTTCCAAAAAAACGTATCACAAATATTATTTCATCAGACGATTTGCAATTTTTTCAATACTTAATCTCACGAAATTCTTTTATCAGTTAATACTAATTTACAAAGCAATTAAACATAGTATTTTAAATTATAAATAGATGTATAAACTATACACCACTATCTACATTATAGGCCTATACATAGACGCGCTTTGATCGTTGACGGCTCCAAACACAAACCTATAGTGAATTTTCTTTGTGGAAATTTCATCTCGCTGTTGAATAACTTCATGATTTTTCAATAAGTTTCATGATTTTTGGTTTCCTAGTCAGTTTATAAAATTATATAACTACAGGAAATTACTATAAGTAATTTATCTGATATTTAGTCCGTCGTGTGACTTTGTTGTGTTGTCCTGTTTACGACGCGTTTCGAGATCGTAATCTCATGTTCAGGTCGTCATATGTTCATAAAAAACACAAACACATTATACATACAAAAAGTACAGAAACCATCATTGATAGCTCTTTATGGTTTTAATTGGCCAGTGTACACCGTCCCGTCGACTAAGGTAAACTAAACTAACTACTTTGGACGGTAGTTCTTGATAATCGAGGGCTGTATCGTAAAGTATATGGGGTGAAATGACAGCTGATCATTTAATATATTACTGAGGTTCTGCCTGAATTCTTTGTAAATTTCGAATTTTTCAATATTAATCTTCCCTTTATGCAATAATGAAAAGGTGCCAAATTGGTGTCATAATTTGTATAGTTATGGTTATGGTCTATTAAATGCTGTGCGTAATTTGACTTCACCTTACGAATGTTAGTGCTGCAGATGTTCTTTAGTGCGTAGGGTACTTAATGTGTTTTGTTTTTATGAATATATTACGACCTGAAAAAAGTGATAATATATACTTGAAACTGAGATTAGGCTATGATAGTGTCCTTTTTAATTTTAATTTTGTATCTGTCAAGACTTGAGCATATTTAAAAATTAAGAATCTGTTTTGGATTCACATAAACTTTGCCGCCATCTTGAAACTTAACAAAGCAAGCTGTGTCAAAACTAATGACAAAATAAAAATATACTGATAGTACGAGTTTTTCATAAATATCAAAGTTAGTTTTAATCAGTCTTATTCAACTTTTGGTTTTTGAAAAGCACTTTTAATTTGTATGGTTTCGAAATTTTTGTGTTATAAGTGCTGGAATTATTATCAAAGGGTTGTTAGTACTTGTCAGCAATTTCTGTACTTTTTCGAAATTTGATCAAAGTGTGGATTGAATATTTATTCAGGAAACTAATTGTATTTAATTTATAGCGCGATATTAATGGAGACATATTATCTGGATACAAATACGTTTTAAATACAAATTCGTTTAAAAAAATAGTGATAATACTTTTATTGAAACATTAAAATAAACGATCATGTACTGCTTAATCATATTAGTGACAGTCTTCAAAGTTTATTGAATAAAATTCGATGTACCGAGTGCGACGTATTCAATCCATATTAAATTCTCGAAAAACAATCAGTCCCAATATAGTACTTTGAGGTATACCGTTGGATTACAAATATGGATTGTTTGTTAAACGTTTTCACTCTGTGCACATAAGGTAAACGAAGGACGAAGAGAAAAAGCATACGGAAATCCAACTTCTAAAGTGGTTTCGAAAATAATGACGTGTTGAAACTATTTAATGACTTTTCTTGTAAGTGCTTTGAATATGTAAAATAATATATAAACATATTTTTTTTTAAATGAAGCAAAACAATGTGTAACCTATTAAAAAAAGTGCCTTCATACCCTTCTTTTTAAATTTAAACGAATTATTTTATGTAAATACGTTTAAATATAAACTGTTTTAGAAATAAACGTACCACAGTTTTTGTATCGGTGTTTTGAACAAATAAAACTTGATAAACTTAAAAGTAGGTGAACGTTTACAAAAAAATAATTGCTGCAAAGGAAATATTGTTAACAGTAATATTTCTATTGACTGGGTTAATATGTTGACGTCGATAGTTTCTGAAAATGCGTTAAAACTGTGTTATTTGTTTTGGTTTAAGTAAGACTAGATACAGTAAAAATTAAAATCCAAGTTTCCCATAAACATTATTTCCGGTGTCTTTTGTGGCGTTTTAAAGCCTGAGATCTTAAAATAAAAACGTCTACTGTTTAATAAGAACCAAAGCTTCGAAAACCCAAGTCTCGGCGCACAATACACGCGGTGACGGAGCGAAGCAAGCTCACAAAGCTCCGTATGCACGACATACCTCCTTTATTAGCCCGAGAAGTCTTTGTCCCGCCTCTCTCATTAGCCGATTAGTTTTTTGTTCCCGATCAACAAGCCCCCCCCCCCCCCCCCCCCCCCCCCCCCCCCCCTTTTTCCCCCCCCCCCCCCCCCCCCCCCCCCCCCCCCATATGTATTTTAAAACAAAAATTAGCTTCCCCTTCTTATGCGCATAAAAACTCTGGTTACGGGCAAAGAAAGGGCTCTTTGAACCCGCTTCATTGTCCAATCTTTGTGTGGACCAATTTAGGAGGGCTATTTGTGCTGCGCTTGCGCGTTCGGTACGTGGATTTAAGAAGCGCTTAAGGCGGGAGCAGAAATGATTACTTAAGCAATTTAAGGCTCGGCTCTCCACATTTAAAACGGCGAAGTTGGGTACCAATTTCAATGTTAAATAACCAAAACATACCTTCAATATTAAGCATATTTTTGTGTTGTTTTTGTCAAAAAACGAAAGCTGTATTTTTTTTTTTTTAAAGTAAAATAGATTGTGGGTGTTGATTGCTAAGGTTTTTTGCAATATCTCTTTTTGCAACTGAGTAAAAAATTAATAATGTTTACTATTTTTTACTATTTATATCATACGTTTATGAAAACAATAACACGGGTTTTGAAAATGTATTCGGCAATCAACATCCGCATATGACAGTACTTCAAAATGAAACCAAATTTTTTAATTTATTCCACGAATTAACGGAAAAAAATGACTTATTCTGTAGCATTGCTCTTATGGGAATAAGAATCAAGATGGCGGACAGGGTAGCGCCTCCTTAAGTCTCTGCGACAACTCCTCCATTTCGGATAGATGATTTAACTTAAAAACTGTTTTTCCGATTATGGTGAAATTCAACTTACCGTCGTAGTTTTTCAACTAACTAACTTGGCCCGTTTTAAAAATAAGCATATATTTTCTGGAAAACTATAAAAATGAAATTTAATTTCTTGAGACTTAAAAATTTTTTAATATTTAAACTGCGTGAAATATTCTGAGCGTATTGTCGCGGTAACTCTATAAACCCTCGCCCTTGTGATGATTGCATCTGCTCCATGCAGAACTAATAAGGTTAAGAGCACTTCAAATTAAAAATCCATTGCGAGCTATGTTAGTATGTCAGCCGTTCAATAAAATAGCTATTAACAATACAAAAATAAAACTGCTTTCTTATTGTCAAAATCAAATAAACCCCTCTAATTTGTGATATTTAGAGAGCATGTGATAGTTAATTATTGCAATTAAGTGTACACAGCTGATGTTAAACAAACGAAAGCTCGTGTAGGCTACGCACTTACTCCTCCTTGCCTCTAAACCTAACTCGTGACTGTATTTTTTCAAATACAGTACATTCATAAAACGTCGCAAAGCGTCCGTTTTCTAACTGATGTTCTCGTGGTAAGATTAAAACAGTTATTGTAAGAAATCTGTAATTGATTAACGGATTTTTGGTTCATCTTTAACGGTTAGCCTGCGTAACCCTAAGCTAAGAAAACAAATTCATTAAAAACGTATGGATAGTTCTTGAGTTAAATCGTAGTTAACAAATTACTTTAGTACTGCTAAGTAAATGCGACAAATGTGCACCACTCTGTGCATTAGTAAAAATTAACGGATGGAATACTGAAATTTGCTACAATTTTTACAGAAAGTTTAGTTCTATAAATAATTTTAAAATGCTATTTATTTTGGCATTTACAATTCTTAGCTCAACTGACTCAAGATTTTCAGTATTGTGAAATAAACAGCTGTTTTTCTCTAATATCTCTAAACTTCCACGGAGACATTTTTATTAACAGGTGATTTCATATTTGTAGGTTAGGTTTTTATTGGTATGCTGGTTCTTTTATTTCAACTCTTCTAATTTCGTAAACTTAATAATTTGATTTATTAATTTAATGTTATTGACTAACCTTGCTTTGAGGTTATGTATGATTAATCCTAATAAGACATTATTAAATATGTGTAAGAGGTAGTAAAGTGGTTGGCGTGCGAAGCACGCAGAAGTCACCCTTAGTATCGTTGACACGATTGTAAACTATAGAAAAGGACCTAATTTCTAGCTAAGGAAAACATCTTTCATAAACGATAGTTCTGGAATGAATGACAGACAACGTGGCAGACAATAATATACCATCCGACTGAATGGTTAAGCCCCCGTACAGTACGGTAGGCTATAACTAATGATGATAGAGTCTCGCTGGGGTATTGTCATTTCATATCACTCAATTACAAACTCTATTACCTGTCAACACTTTAACAATCGGTATTGTTCAATCAGAAATTTTATTACTTGTAGTTGAGGATAACAAGTTTTTTTTAGTCGTTTTGGTAATATTTCTCCGTACATTTTTTTATAATTTACGAGGTTTTGTCGCACCTCTGCTATATTTCATTATTCCCATGATAATACAATTATAAACATAAATTTGACGTAAAGTGTAGTGTAGTGCACGACTAATTTTAAAAATCGCTTATTTAGGTTCTGTAAATTTAAAGAGAAAAAAAAATAGTGTTAGAGGTAGATCCCGTCTGAAGTAGCGCTCCATTTGTAGCTTTCAGCCATGACTGTATGGTCCAAAATGGCGCATTTTTAATACAATATTTTTAATGCTTAAATTTAAATAATAACAACTTACCGTGTATTTTGTGGCGTCTCAGACCAGTACAAAAATAAATAAAATATGGCCTTTATTTAAGCGTATCAAATCCATATTTCAAAGAATATTCATATTCTCTCTATTATATAAAGAAGTTTTTCTACTTCTTCTTCTCATAATTATTATAAAGTACTGTGATAAGAATAGCTACTATCTAGCGATACCACTGCCAAGGGAACGGGCTTGGAAAAAATAGCGGGAAAAGAAGACCCTGTTGAGTCAGTAAGAAGAAAGATAAATCTCTCTATTATATAAAAAAGTTTTTCTACTTCTTCTTCTCATAATTATAAAGTAATTAGAATAGATTAAATACGTGTATCGCGTAGCGGTGACCATTGCATAACTTCCAGGCACCTTGTATTGCTCAGCGAAGACGTATTGCATAACGTCCAGGCGCACAAATTCATGAAGTCGATTATAAAATTCAAGTCGACAAAATAAAGTTGAACGGCCCCCCCCCCCCCCCCGGAGATCGCGAAGCCCCCTAGTTTTTCAAAAATAAATATGTTTAACCAATTATTTTGAGGGAAAACAGTTAGAGATAGGTCTATTACCATCACAGGAATACTCTAGCCAGTGCAATTTCGGTGATGAAAATATGTTATACATACAGTACTTACACAACAATGTGTACTTACACTTAACGGTTATTGTTATTGGTTAGATATTTCAATAACAACCTTTGATTATACGACATGTTGACGTTAATGTTATTTTAGTGAAACTTTCGAACGACTGTCAGTACGGAACCCTTGACGCATGGTAAAACTTGCACTTTTTAAAGTAAAACCTTTAACGAGCTTTGTAACTTCGGTGATTTCTAGAGATCTCGTGATCTGAATAAAATCTATTGTGACAGACAAACAGGCTGATCCTATATAGGTTCCTTATTTTCTGTTAACGTACGCTACCATAACATTATAAACACGTGCTTCCGTATACAAATATGTATTTAACTTATAGGTTATGTTCAGACTTGTTACTAACGCGTGATCTGACTTTCAGTCTAAACTAAATACGAATTGATGATTGCTTACCGTCGCGTCGTCCTGCGCCGCCTACGTGAATAAATTCTCTGATTCCAATGCAACGTTTATTACGACTGAAGAAACGATAAATCTTTTAGAATTAAAATAATCAAACCATTTAGAAACATAAAGCCAATTGTTGCGTTAGTCCTGAGGCTTTTAGTTCGGTCGAGGGCGCGGAATATTTCCAAATTGAAAATTACGGTTTCATTTGGTGCGTTTTGCAACTTCAGTACCTTAAGACGGAACCTTCCTATGTCTCCGTTACGTTCAATTATCTCCGGTAATGTATTATTGAAATTTGGCATAGTAATAAACCGCACTAATCCCCGTTTGGCACTCAAAAATAAATGTTTTATGTTACTGCCGTGAAAGGGATTTTATTTATTTAAGGATATCAGACAAATTTTTTTAGTCGTTTAGTTTTTCCCGAAAGATTTGCTAAAAATTCCTCACCTTTCTACTCCCTCTATTCAGGGACGTTGCTACAACAAATTATTGGGGGAGGGATCTAGAATTTCCCAACAATTTTAACCGTATTTGAGGGGGTTCCAATGCGCAGAAGAGGGCTCTGGGTTATGTTGAATGGACCAAATCGCAGTGGAGGCTCACCCTCAGAATTTTTTTTTAAAATGCACTTCTCTAAGTAGGAGTTTTAACACTGCTCGGTTAAAGTACTTAGAATTTTAAATTTTTTACAAGAACTTCAACATTTACATCACATTATTGAAAAAATTCCTCATACTTTTCCCCGCCATTTTCTTTTCCCCATTATTTCGAGCAAACTTAAAAATTTCCCCAATTTGGCAACACTGGTCTGGTGGAGTGCGTGATATGGTGCGTCAGTGGCATTCAGTGTTGCCACAATACCAAGGGTTGGAACTAAATTTCCCGAAACCTCATTTAAAAAAAGTCAATGCATTTATTTGGTACAGAAATATTTTGATTTGCCCAACATTATTGGATTGGAAATTATAACTTGTTATTTTTGTGAATAATGATAATTAACAACAGAAACTTTCTAAACCCAAACTAAAAGTTGGTGTTTTTGACTTTTTCGTGCAATTTAATCCCAACCCCCAAATTCCAACGTTTTTTCTAAATCCCAAATTTCCCTATTTTTTTTATTTTAACATTACTGGAAAGGGATATCACTCCCCTTGCCCCAACCCCCACATAGCGACGTCCCTGCCTCTATGTGTAAAAGGTGGTGGAGGTACGTATATGCTTTTCAAGAAAACTAAAGGGATGCGAATTTCTCATATGATTTTGAAGAAAACCATCCGAACTTTTGTGAAAACCCATGCTCACCCAAAGACGAAACCCTCCAAATGACTTAACGTTTATAACTCAACAGTAAAAAATTCCCCTCCAAGCAACATCATTAGAAATTTAATTCAAGTAGTACAAGTTTCTTTAAGTGTTTTTTGTATACCTTGGTTTATAGTCCAAAAAACGTAGGCCCACCTAATGAACACACATACAACGATCCCATTCATATATCTTATCCAAGATCTTCTAAAAAATGTATTTTACAAAAATATTTTATAGTGTAATGGGACATCTTTTATAAATATGATTATATTTATTTAATGAAATATAAGAGGTTTATATACCTTTTATACACGATTTTTGTCAAATCAGAATGTAAAGAAATAAAATTGTGGAAAGTCAAAATCGGTAAAACAAAAATTGTAACTGCACAGTAAGTAGTGTAATTAGATTTCATACAATCCTAAATATATTGATTATAAAAAAGAAATAATAATTAATTTGAACAGTTAATTGTTTAAACACCTATATAGGGTGTCCCACGAGGAAAGGTAAATATTTTAAAGGCTGAGGGGGGGGGGGAGGTATTAAAAAGTTTACCTTTCTGTTTCCTAATTTTATCTTTTGAGCTGCGGGAAATATAAATAAACCGTTTAGTTTGTTATTATAGAATTAAAGTTTTTTGTTTCTTAAATTTATTTTGTAAAGTTAGTGGTCTTAGAGACGTTTTACACTAAAAACTTTAAATGGCCGCCATTTTTAAAGTTTACAAAAAATGCTCTAAACGTTTTGTACAAGGGTAGAAAGTTACTTATAAAATATTTCACAAAATTTGAGGTGAATGTCTTTTCTATTTCCAAAGATATTAATTGTTCAGTAAACAAAACTAAAAATGGTGGATAGTTCGAAAACAAGCATTTCTAGAATTATGTTTATTGGACTTTTTTTTCTTATTTTTAGTAGTAGATTTGCCTCCTAAAATCTTTACCTTTCTTTGTGAGACACCCTGTAGAATGTGATTAATTGCCTTCCTAATTTATTAACACGAAATCTCCCTGCGACCCTGAACATTTCCCTCCATCTACCGTCACTGGACTGAAAACGATTCTTACTGTGTTTAGGTTTTTTCACCTCCTTACACTAGTCCCCTCAACCATTGTATAATTTTGTTAAGTCATTGTTACATACAATGTTTTGATTACATATTATTATTATTATTATTTTGGAGAAATTCACTGAACGGCTGGCGGTGCTAAACGCTTGATGTGCGAAATCCTCGCAAAAAAAAAAGAAGGAAGTTACAATAATTTTATGAACTTTTATTGTTCCGGTGTAACATAATTCTAGGCAAAGTCATAAAAAATAAGGTTAGAATATTAAAAATCAAACGATATTTCCGATGAGAAAGTGCGTGCTACGAAACAACCAATTACACCGAACAAACACAATAAATCAAACCGAAACCAAGTTTCATCACGTAAACTAATGTTTGAGTCTGACTGAACAAACAAGAGCTGGGAACCGGCCCGAATGTAGCCGATAGCTTCTACCCTGCAGAACGGCATTTTACTATCGATTTTCACCCCTTTTCGCGGTCCCATGCTTCGAGGCGCTCTTGTACAGTCGTGCCAAATAACGCGAAATAAAATGTCACTGTCGAAAACGATTCACAGACATGTCGGAGGAAACGGCAATCGGTAAAAGGGTTTTGGAGGGGATTTTTTGTTTAATAAAAGTTTCAAACGTTTCTCCCCCCTTCCACGCGATAAACAAATAGAGGGCGGTTACGGTGAACGAAGCCTATTACACGTTTTAATGAGTGATAACTGTCGGTTTCATACAATGGGGGGGGGGGGGTTAAACATTAGATGAAACGTAAACGTGCTTTTGTGTTTTTCTCAAAGAGAAAAATAATAATTCAGAAGGGTAATATCAATCAGAATAGAGAACGGTACTAGGGTCTTTTTGGGTACGGAAAATGTTTGGGTCTTCTAATTGACGACAAGTTTTGAACTGGAATGACCACATTAGCAGTAGGCTTATTAGTGCCAAAATTAGCTCAGGTATATTGAGGTACTGAGAAGTTTAAAGTCATGCTGTGGTACATCGATACTTTTAACAGCCTATTATGGGCTATTGTATCACTATTTAAACTATTGAGTTCTTCTTTGAGAAAACTCATCAGTTCAAATTATGAAAAAAGCGTTTGTCTTGTAAAAAAGAGCCATAATGCTTATTGCGGGGCTACATAAAAGACAAAGTTATAAAAACTATTTCAAGAAATATGGAGTATTTACACCATGTATTTACATGCTTGAAGTGTTGCTATTTTTTAATTCAAGTGTATCATGTCCAAAATATGGATATACACAACTACAGCACCAGACAAGCTTGTAAGTATCGTGCCAGGCAACGTGTTACCAACTTGCATATGTTTACAAACTGAAAACATACTCTGATTGGAGAGTTTAAGTTAGTTTAGTTCAAAAATCGTATTTTTTTATTGTTGCACGAATTTGTTTGATTATTGTACTACGCTCATAATGGAAGATGACAATATTGTCGTTGAAACGAGTTTGAGAAAATGACTTTATTATTGCTCAGAATATGTGTTCTAGTTGTTATTCTATCAAATATATTACTCACAAGTCAAACTCTATATTTATTTATAAAGAAGGCTCTGTGTGCGTTTCTTCCTCAAAATGTTTAATTACATACACACTTAAGGTACGGAACCCTTTCCGTAAAGTCGCGCTACTGATGTTTATTTATTGAAATCGGAATACATAAATACTCGTCTCATTTACTACTTATTTAAAAACCATACAATTGTTACTGTTTAAAAAAATCTCATTTACGTATTTTGGACGACATTGTCTCAAGTTAGCATTTTAAAAATTTCCCCACTTGCTCTAATCTATTAAAGGGTCGAGAAAATCGTGCCCAATTTACTCAAAGGTTAAATAGGTTGTAACACCCACCCTCTTTTGGAATTGAACAGGATTTTCTACCCCCTCCGATTCAATGGAACACTGCCAGGCTTCAATGTCGACATACCTTTCAATTTGGTTTTTATTTATTGGGCCAGGCCTAATGTACGGCTCTGTTGGGGGTCCGTGGCGTGCTAAGATCGATTGACCTTCTCTGGATGCTGGGATCCGAATATTCGTGGTGCGTCGCCTTCTGTATTCAATACTGGTTTTAATGCAGTCCGTTGTTACGCGGGCTGTTTCCGAACTCTACTTACAAGTTTCAGGATAAAGAGAAGCTAAAACCTTAAAAGAACCAGGTATATTAGGATAACAGCCAGTAACGTCTCTGTCCTAATCATAACTAAGGCCCTACTGCGCATGCGTTATGATCCGGACAACCGCTACCACGCCGTCCTACCCCAATCGAAGTGCCTCCCTCCTAATAAATTCGTTGAAAATATTAGTGTTTACAATCTGTTTGCATTGTTTCGCCTCGAGTCATTGGTGATTGAATCGAGCAGGGGCGGATGCCTCTAGTTTGTTTTAAATTAACTATGTTAGGTGTAGAAGCATTGTATACCAAGCTATCCTTTTAGGTAATCACGGATTGACGGTTTCTGCCAATTATGCTGCCATCTTCAATCTCTTCATTGAGTTTTTCAAACACAATACGAATGTTTAATTTTGAGTGTATGGAAAACATTTTTCAACAACCGATTTACCTTGAATATGTTTTCTGTTTATGTGAAGTGTTGGTTATAATTCATTTAGTATAAAAATATAACACTTTCCAAAATAGCCGACGTTATAACAGACTCTTAAGGGTCGGCTCTAGTAAAACAGAAAGCAACCTGCGACTCCCTATATCGGCGGTAGGTTACGCGGACATTGCTCATCCTAAATCCATTTAAAACCCGCAATTATTCAAATAGCGTTTTTTAAAAAAAATACCAAACTCTTGGGGACAAAATTCTTCATCCGAATGGCTTGGTAATGTTTCGCTTTAATTAATAGTTACAACGTAAAAAATATTTAAAATCACCCTATAGCGGCGGTAGGTTACACGGACATTGCTCAGCCTAAATCCGTTTAAAACCCGCAATTGTTCAAATAGCGTTTTTAAAAAAATACCAAAATCTTGGGGACGAAATTCTTCAGGCGAATGGCTTGGTAGTTTTTCGCTATAATTAATAGTGACAACATAAAAAAATATTAAAAATCAATGTTTTTAATTGTTAATAAATATTATACAAAATATTTTTCTTAATTTAAAAAAAGCCATTACATGCATATTGAAAATAGCTTTAAAATGACATATCGTTTATAATTTTCCGATCAAAAATAAAGGAAAAATTTGGATTTTAATTTAACATTGGTCTTATGGAGTGTCAGTCAACATGGCCGACAGCTAGTGCCGACCCTTAAGCAAGTCAGATAAACCCAAAATTAACTTTGATAACAAAATAAAGCCATTTGGAAAACAAAACCAACATCAACAAACATACCAAATGTTGCCTCAAGAAAACCAAAAACAACCTCAAATATAAAGCCTTCATAAAACCAAAACCAACTTCAACGATGAAACACTTTAAAGTCTCGGATTTTGTTAATATAAGGAAAATGATAGGCCTACTGTATGTTTTAAAAAATACTACGTAAAGTAAAATAATAAAAAAAAGTTTTAAAAGTTTTTAAAAAAAGGTGGCAAAATATGTAGTAGAACACTTTCCAAAATTACCGAGATGATAGCAGACTCTTAAGACAGATGGAACTAAAACCAAGATCGCTAACAAAATACAGCCATCAGGATAAGAAAACCAATATCAACAAACATACCATATATGTTCTCAATAAAACCAAAACCAACATAAAATATAAAGCCTTCATAAAACCAACTTCAACGAACAAACACATTAAAGTCTCGGATTTTGTTACCATCAGGAAAATGATTCTGTATATTTTTTTAATCCTACATACGCGAGCTAACAATGTACATTGTTAGAAAAGTTGCACTCTATTGAATGTTTTGAAAAGAGTATTGTGCACTCTCGGTGCAAAAACAATTCAAGTATATTGTGGAAGGTTGGGGAGGGGAATCAAGCGGAGGGGGGCTATTTTACCAATTAAAACTGTAGGTCGGTAAGAGTAAATAAAATTCTTTAAAGTCCTCAACACTTGACGAGTCTGGGACTGGTTTTTATGATCGGCGAAGATTGATTGTTTGCTTTTCACGTAACCGTGGGGAAACTATGCGATCATTCCGAAAGGGTAATATCGACAGACAACGGGTACGTAAAATTTACACGAGTCTTAAAAAAATGTTAAGAAAACTGAACTTTTGCTATTTTATATTAGTAGAGTTAGATATCTCAATTAAATATGTATGGCAACAAATCGTTAATAAAATGACAAAGTCATTTAAAAAATATGGCTTTAAAATTATAATTTGGGTTACTTTTTAATTAATTTAATACTTTTGATTTTTAATTTCAAACTCATTGACGTTTTTTAATAAAAATATGGAACAAATCTAAGTTTATGAACCATCCCATCATTAGGTGTAACAGAGCCTATAAATGTCACATGCAGTTTGATATAATTGTCCCAACAATGTCTAGTTCAAAGGTTACCGATAATTACAGATTTAGTTTATCAAGCAATATTACAACGTACTATTTAATTACAGTAACCTGCGTAGAGGACATTGCCAATAACCGACTCTACAGTCAATATTGGCGAAATGCAATGAAGCATTACTTCAGTTGCAATCAATAAATAGGCACTTACTTGTCTAGCGTAAATACATTTCAAAATGGCTGATTTTGGCAATGTATAGATGAACAAAAACGGGTTAACAATGTGCCTCAAAATGTGTGAATGTACAAACTATTTAACTTTTTACTATTAGGAATCGACATACATGCACAGTTATGAATAACAAAGCAAGGTTGTATCAACTCAAAGTCCAGTACCTGGGAATTCCAGAGGGTTTAGCTTTTTGTTTTTATACTAATTACTATGTTTTGTAACTTAGATTGAGTGATCTACTGGATTAAACCCTTGTAAAAAATAACAGATGTATCATCTTTAACATTTCAATGTTATTTAAATGGGGAAAATTGTAACTTTGATTAGCCATTGTGTTGGATAGAGTCAACATAGAGACTTGCGGTTTGCGCCAATCTTCTTCTTTTATCAAGGCCTTTAAAATGAGAGGTCACTCAATAGGGGTTCTCATTTAAAATTTTCGATTTACCCCCAAAATACCCCATTTTGTGGGAGGGGTTGAAATTTACGATACACCAAAAAACTCCATTTTTGTTCATGTTAACAATCCCCAAGCAAATCTGTCTTATTTCCATTAATAAAAAAATAATAGGGGGTGGGACTTTTAAGACACCTGGTATTTAATGGTTTAGCAATGATATCAATAAAGGCACCCAAATGGAGAATTTAAACAAAAATTTTCTCTTTTTAGTCCCACCTTTATAAAACATATGATACTTATATAGTCCAATCGATATATATATATATATATATATATATATAATTTTAAACACGATGAAGGGTAGTATAACCAAACATCAAATGTTAAATCAAAATCGGATTGACAGATTTGGATTTAAATAGTAATAAAATGGACTTTTGGTCGATGAAAAAAAATATATACCGTATATAGTCTATAGAGAGAGAGAACGCGATTCGAGGGGGTGAGAGAATTTCACAACTTCAGGAGATGTTAGAAGATAAACAAAAAGGTAAAATTATTCATATGAAAATAGGTCTGGAAAAGCTTCGTTACACAACCCGACATAATATACCAACACAGTAAACACTACAATATTATATGAATATGTTTTTATTATCTTTACCTTAAATTATTCTTCATCCTATTGTTTTCACAGTTACACTATCCGATAGGGAATTAAAAGGGCTACAAAAAAGCTGTCTTGTAATTTTTTGTTAAAATTAAGGTTTTTGGGTAACTTAGGTTTGAAATTTTCAAAGAGCCGCCATTTTGAAACACATGATTTGATAGAATCGCTTATTTGTGTTACTATAGATCATTGTTAGGTTAAACTTCATGTCAAGTTTGAACTCAATCGGTCCAATATTTCTCTATATATGAATTACTTTATAAAAAAACAAAATGGTCGATATCTGGAATACGAAGCTTTTCCGGACCTACAGTATGTTCATATAAACAATTTTGCTTCTTTTTTTAGGTCATCTATCATCTCCTGAAGTTTTGCCAACCTCTCGCGAAACACCCTATATGTTTACCCCTCGTGAGAACAATGTTTAATATACTCAAAGATATTAATAATTTAATAATCTAAATCAAAGACGAGAACCCTAACAAAGAAAACTATGTTTTGTAAGGGTAATTTTAAACATAGAATTTCTAGTTGGCTAGTTTAAACAATAACAGTTTAAACCTTATTATTTTTCTATCTGCGAAGAAATAGTCTTTATGGGAAATAGTCACACATCAAATATAGATTTCGGCACTACTAGGAACCGTTCTATTTAATTCGAATCGAAACAACGCCACCGCATTTCAATTTTCGATCTTACATAATTACGAATAAATATCAGTAAAAAAACTATAGATCATCTTCGAGATATTTATAGGTTAAGATGTTCTCTTTTAATTTGAAAATTCCAACAACGAATGTTGGTTTTGCGATTTATAGTCCGTGTTCGGTAGTTTAACGGTTTAATTGTTTGCATATTCAAATAGATACTCTTTAATAAACACAGACAATAAAAGTGAAATGTGTACAATCTGAAAGGCAGACGACCTACGCGTCCGGAGACTGGTTTCGTAGATAAATCATTATTACTTCCCTCTCGCTCGCGCACACTGCCTAATAGATTTCCATCGTCGCTT
Source organism: Philaenus spumarius (assembly GCA_018207615.1). Classification (NCBI taxonomy): domain Eukaryota; kingdom Metazoa; phylum Arthropoda; class Insecta; order Hemiptera; family Aphrophoridae; genus Philaenus; species Philaenus spumarius. The sequence goes on along the minus strand of JAGFPH010000120.1, from coordinate 259,553 downwards.
GTGCGTGGCTGTGGCTTCGCCGTACACACTTATTTCTTCTTCTCGACTTGTAACTTTTAAGATTGTTTTTTTTTTTTTTTGTGTGTGTAGAAGCCGGTCCCTGAAGCGTAGAGTTAATTATTTGTTTTATTCGATCGTCGTAAAGTTTTTGGAACGTTTGAGGGCCAACAATCGTTGAGTGAGACAGTTTGATTTTATTGTAATTGTAGGCTACCGGAGAAAACTCCCACGGGTACAGTTTTTGGGTTGTTAAATTTTATTGCCGTAATGTTTTCTCGTTCACTTGTAATCACGGGTAATAAAATAAAATACTCAGTTTTATTTACAGTCGAGATTTTTTGTTTTAATTGGTGATATTATGTTTTCTTTACGTAGCATGTGTTATATTTATCTAATCAATATTATAGTGACCACCAACGAGCGTAGCCCAGAGAATTGTGCATTCCGTATTAACCGTCCCTTAGAAAATATATTTGTCCGTATAAAGGGAGAAGTGTTGAGCAATGATTATGGGAATGATCTGACAACTGCTCACTTTCAAAATTCAAAAGAATATCTTTACTATCCGTAGATTAAACCGTTTTTAACGATTAGATTAGATTTTTTTGGGGTGCAATCCTGCACCGAGGAAACTTCTTGCGCGTCAACCGTAGGTTTACTGCCACACTGAGTGGTTAGGAACCTGTACGCCTTGTGATGTCCAATTTTGTCCCCTGGTTGCTAGATTTCAAAAAGCCTTCTGCGTCTTCACTCTTGACTCTGTTCACAACGTCGACAGTTTTTCTTACCGTCCAAAACTGCTACTGCTGCTAGATGTACCCTGGTGAGACCATGTCCAGTAATGAGTGCAACAACTCTTCAGAGCTGCTGTCTATATATCCTGATCAGAAACGTAGTTAACC
>JAGFPH010000120.1:236855-250898 GCA_018207615.1 Philaenus spumarius | reverse complement strand
GGTAATACCTCTGAAATGGACTTTGCGCTTCCTCATTTCGTAAGTTGCGTTAAAATTTTACACTTCTCCTGTGTTGTCTTAAGCACACAATTTTTTGAAAACATTCAGGTATATTGTTAAAAAGTTGTGGGGCGACGAATTAAAGTTTTTGTAAAAAAAGTCTTATTTGGCTTTGGTACAAGATGTTGCGCACCATTCCTAAATCTCATTCTATCTTAATGTGGGAAACCCTGCCTACTATATATATTACTTGTAAATTTAATATGTCTACAATTTTAACTGCACAACCATGTCTCCGATTTAAATGAAACTGTTGCACTAAACGTTGTTTTATTTACACGAGCTTTTGGCATTGAACTCGGATTCAAGGCCTACATAAAAAATGTAACCATGATCGGAGAAATTTAACACACACTTAAATCAACTAAATAATTGCCGATCAACACAGTATACGCATACTGGTCTTTTTATTTAATTAATTGCCGGTTAACATATTTCCATAAGAATCCGATAGACAGCGCGCACAACAGTTGAAATAAGTTTTAATTACAGTATCAGTCCATCCAATGGTATAATTAAACCTTAGCATGTATGTATGGAACCCATTGTGAGACCGTACTTGGCAATTAGTGCCTGCTGAGATTTGTGTTTCACTTTAAGTCATTCTCTCTGCCCGTATTTCTATCTCATACATCGTTCATACAAAACACAAAACATAAATTACAGTTTGACAACCTTCTGATACTGGTGCAATACTTGTACAGCTATCAAAGGCGTACGTGTACAATTTATAAGGCGCAAGTACTTTCTGCTTGCTATATCTGGTGTAGGACTAGGTATTGAAATAAAATACTTTCAAATTAATATAGGTCTAAGAAGCTTTTTTCTAAAATCACCTTCAACGCAGGTATTCGACGTATGTTTCGTTGTAATAGTAATACTGTTACTTGAAATAACTCGCACAATAGATAAGACCCCTGCGTGCTTCCCACGTCAATCTTTTTACCACCTTCACAGTCATATTATATAATTTATTTCTATTATAGAAAAAAAAACCTGTCTTTCACGTAAACAATCTAGCCCTAATACGCATGCGCTTGTTCGTATTTGCTTTGTTTTGTTCGTATTTGCTGCGAGCGCAGATGGAAAATGGATCGCTGTGGGGTTTGGTGACAGAAAAAACTCCACAGCAGGAGGCGGAGCCCTCTAGTCTTTTTAATTTTAATAAAGGTGTGGGGATAATCACAGCCTAAACCAAAATAGTAAATAACAGTCGATGCCTAAAGCAAATTTTTAAGTTTATAATTTAACAGGCGTTATAAAAATAGAAGAACAGTACGTTTTAAGCCTATCGAACGAACGCAAACCTAACGTAATAAACGGTATCAGTTAACTGACACAAACTTTCTCCCAACTTACTGTAGTCAAAATAATATTGTTTTTAATCATTTTATTTACTACTTTTTAGAACAAAACAAAAAAATAATATTCTACCTACGTCAATCGTATAAAAAAGTTATTGTCCCAGGCGGGATTCGATCGCGCGACCTTTGAATTACTGGCCGTGCTCGCTACCGTGGTGCTACTCCGTGAGGCCGCTGCCGCGATGCTAGATTGACAACACAAACTTGTTTATTTTTAAACATTTCCCCATAATTATAAAACGCCGAAGTTTTGATAAAAGCGGGTGGTGTCATTTTGTTTGGCATCTTAAGCACTATAAATACTGAAAATTTGATCAAAATCGTTAGAGCCGTTTTTGAGAAATTTGCATTTTTGTCGTTTTTTATGGGTTTAGGGATAAATTACCCTTAAAAATTAAAAATATACAAATTGTAAATAGTTTTGTATATGCCTTAAAAATAATATTACATAATTTTACCCTCATATCTTGTTTGAAGTTAGTTAATTTACATTTATTGTATAGAGGCAGCAACCATTTCAACCCTCGAAAGTATATAAAAACATGCTTGTATTAGAATGTAATGTCGAGTAAAAAATGTCAAAGTAATCGGCGAAGAACTTCGGAGATTTGAGATTTCGAACAAACGAACATTTACACTTTTATTTATTTAGATAGCTTCACGAAATTTAACTTTTTCAAAAATATATGTTTGATATTTTGCATGGTTCTCCTAATATGTATTTAATTTCAAAGGAGTGAGGAGCAAAAAGTGCATTGTTGTTACAAAAAAAATTATGTAAAATAGTTTTTCTGGAAGAACGTGAACACTTCTTACACTAAAATTTTTTCGAGAATTCTGAACTATTTTCGGAAATACGGGTATATGGGATTTTAGCAACGTTTTTTGTAATGTCTTGAGAAATACATATCAAAATGTAGTTTTGATGCCCTCATTTCCAATAACTCCACACGAAAGTATCACAAAATACTTTTTTTTAATAAGAAAGTTTGGTTCTCAAATATTTTTAAGAGACGATCGGTTACGTCCGGCGTAGTTCAGATATTAATCGTGAAGCGCTGAAATACGTTCAATAAATATAAAATGTTGGTTCATCAGTCTAGGCCTAACCTAAAATTATTGTATGTATGTTGGCCGTTAAGACAGGAAAAATAAATTAAACACACACACACACACAATAATTTTGGGTTAGGCTTATGAACGAGCATTTTATGTTTATTGAATTTATTTACAATGAATAGACATTTAACTGTGTTTACCATCTTAGCTTTGATGTTATAATTACTTTCTCTTTATTATAATAACATTAAACTTATTTAAACAGTAAATATTTGTATAAAAAAGAAACTAATAATAAACGGCAATTGAAAGATTAAAATTATGTGTGTATGTTGCCGTTAAGGCTGGTAAATGAATTGAAGAAAAGGCGTGATGAACTTCGTTCCCACGACCGCACACATTTACTTTTTTATTTTTGTCACCCGACTAGATTCAGTTAGGTCCGTTTAATCCAGGCTTGCACTATAAAACCTTTGTTGCTAATTTAAAGCAAAAATAGTGCAATTAAACGAATCGTCGCTGAAATTTGCTAATCAGCTGCTTTTCCCACCGCCTCATTAAAACAAAAGTAGCTAATTTACTATTGAACATAAAAAAAAGACAAAACAAATCGGACGCATTTAATCAGGTCACGTACTCTGTTTACAATGCTGACGAATTCTGTTGGGTAAAAATACGCTTTAATCATTTAATGTTAATTAGCGATATAATGTGACTAATGAATGTGTTTGTTGCAGTGGTGTTGTTGGATACGGCTACAGAACCCACGTTGGAGTGGACCCGATATCCCTTCGGACCCTCAGCTAGCACGCCCGGGGTGAGTTACAAATACATCCCACATTGTAATTACGTTTAATTAGGTTAGCGTTTCATTATCGTCACGTTCAAATAGGTTTTGTTATTAAAGCGTGCGAACGGTTGTTTCGCACAGTGTCAATAAACTGTTGGTAATTGTAACGAACAATAGTTGTATTGATTTAAACGGTGGTGTTAGTTGTACGGAAGAACAAACAAAAACATACAAAATATTTGTACTAACTGATAAAGGTCTTGGCTGCACGTATTTCTAATTAATAGAAACTATAGTTCTAGTAAACATTATTAAATTCAGCGACTTTTGCGTACGTAGATTCTGTTTTATAATCTGATAGGCCTACCCATAACACTTTGACATATTTACACGCAGTGTATTTTGGGGTCTGCCAACATCTATTTATCATATCAATAACTTTCCATTCAACTACACAAATTCGTTTCAGTACGCTAATGTAAAATTGCAGCTTTTTAAAGACAATAAACCAGAATATATACACGGTGGACAACTCAAAATGACCACCATTAGGTTCTCGGAAACTATATTTCTCGAAAAACTTGAAATTAGGAATATTCTCTGGATTTGTACGTACATTAAAATTACGGTGTTAATGTATTTTTCCAATATATCCGCCATCATTTATTAATTAAATACAACCACCATATTTTTATATTGCACAAAATATTATTTTATGACACTTTTTGATCATATTATTTGTTGTTGGTATTTTTCTCTAAACGCAGCCGTTACGGAACTACGGGCTGTCATGTATGAAAACAAATATGGCCGCCTTATCAATTATTTTTAATGAACATTAACTTAATGCATTGATTTTAATCACCTCAGAATAATGACGGAACAGAAATGTTACTCGTGAAGTGTTAAATTGAAGCAGTTTTACAACAATGCAAATAACAGCTGATTGATAAATACATTAAAGCTGTTACGCAATACATTACGTTAATAATTTCCAATAAAAATAATTGATATTGTCTTTACACATGACAGCCCGTAGCTCTATAAGGGCGTTTAGAGAATAATACAAAGAACAAAAGTGTCCTAAAATAGTATGTTCTACCAAACAATGCAATAGAAATATGGTGTTTGTATTTAAAACATTAAAGATGGTGCACATTGGGATATTGGCGAAGATTAAAAAATACGGTTACACCGTAATTTTAATGAACGCATAAATCCAAGGAAGGTTCCCAAATTAAAGTTTTTCAAGAAACTGATAGTTTCTGAGTTCCCTATGGTGGCCATCTTGATCACTCTGTTTAAAAACCAAATTTATTAATAGAAAGTTAAGCTCTAAAACGCTAGAGAACATTAGATACGACGATTGTTTTATTTTCAAAGACCAACAGTACTAGGGTAACGTAATGAAGCTAATCAAGAGATACATTCTGGGGAAACGTGTTTAAAGGAGTAAAAGAAAGGATATTTCAAGTAAATATTTGTATACTGTTAAAGACCTTCTTTGTTATAACATTTTGCCCACCTTCTTAACCTTCAAATTCTGAGTTATGTTCTTACCTTTCCACTTCTCAATGATGGCTTACCCTTTTTAACTGTCAATAATCTCCCCAGTGATTATACTTATAATCTCTTCCTTCCTTTCAAATTCGTTATAATCTACGCACCTTTTTATATTTCCAGTTACTTTGTTAACTACCAAATACTCGACGACCGTTTCCTTATTTACAAAATGCTTAGTGACTTCTGCTTTTAAATCCTCACTGATCTTAGCTACCAAATTCTCAACTGTGCTTCCTTCCTTTCAAATTATTAAATGAACTATCTCCTTATCTAACAAATTTTCTGACATGTTTTACTTTTCCTCAAATTCTCAATAACCTCCTTACCCTTTCCAATTAATTGTTAGTGTTCAAGCTAACTCTCAATTATATTTTCCTTCTTTTAAAATTCTCAATGATCTTATCTTTGTACAGTCTCAGTGATCTTAAGTTCAAATTCTTAACTACCTTCCTATTCTACCAAATTCTGAATGCTCTCAAACCTTTCAAGTTCTCAAATATTTCTTTCACTTTTTCTAGTTCTTAGTAATTCTTTAACCATAAAATTCGTAATATTCGTTATCGTTTCAAATGTCTTTCTCTTTCACCTTTTTAGGCATCCCCTAGCTATTAAATTCTAAACTACTTTCCTATTTTTTTCAAATTCTCAACACTCTCAGTAACATTCAATACTCAATTACCGTTTAATTTATGAATTATTTTTTATCAATTATAACCTTCACTATTGAAATTAGCGTTAACATATCAGCTCTTTAAATTCTCTTATCATTATCTGGTATCCGCAAATATTTATTTCCCCTCTTCTGAATTTACGGCAATAGGAAAAATCATTATACCCAGAGAAGGGATAGGTTAGGTCAGACATTAACTTGACCGGTGTGAAGCCGCTACACCTGCGAAAAACTCGTTACTCATAATCCCAAGAACTGTCACGCGACGCACAGTAAATTCGCGTACGTCCGTAACACGCACACGCTAACGTTACGTATCCGAAAACCTCTCGGCAACAGTCCGTCCGGGGATCATAAATCCGAGTAAAATTATGATCGTACTCTCGGCGATGTCATTTGTTTCCCCCGTGAAGATATCCCGGACGGTAGACGGACGTTGTCCTAACACGCGATGCCCCCACCAAAACCTCTGATTAAATTAACAGTCTAAACATTTATTTTTCAACTATTCCTCTCTCTCTTAGTTCAAATAAAGAAACGCCGCCCCGCTGGGCAGTGTGTTCCGTTTTCTATTTAGTTTTTCTCTACGTCTTCGGATTAAAACATATTTATCGCGTAATCAAAATTCTTCTGTTCCACCTCGGGCTATAAATCCGATACAATGAAGCCGCGGGGTAGCCGGGAAGTCTTCCGCGGCGCTTGCAGAAATTTCAATTATTAAAATTGAAATGTGTGTTTACAATACCGAACTCGGGGTCAGGTCCGTTTGTCCTATTGTGACCTCTCGACTTGCCATGGCTATGCTAATAAACACACCTAAGGCGCTGAGGATCGTAAATACGTACTTGTTCATTATAACGGTTGTATTGACTGTTATTATGTGAAATTACAATGTCTTATGCATCTCAATTGACAAAACATTGTTAATGGATTGTTTATTTATAAATTATCCTCCGATTCGATTTGTATCGGTTTGATCTAAGTAATGTAGGAACTAAGACTCTGGAAATTAATGTTTAGGATGCTAATAAAATACGGAACGCAATTAAGGATTTACTGCAGCGGTTAATATTTAACTTAAACAAATCTAACGCTTTCGATTTTTAGGCCAAAATAGTTTTTTAGAAAATCTGAATATTTGTACAAATTGAGTCAAATCTAGCGGCACTTTCGTGTATTTTTTCTGGGCCAAAGACAAATCACAATATAATTAATTACTAAAAATGTATTTACTATGTGTCAACTATTAGAGGCTTTAATGGTGTGGTATGAATGAAGTTTTTAAATTACTGATGGTAAAATGTAAATTTACAAGTAAATACGCAATCAGTTTTTATTCTTACTTGTCAGTTTTCCTCTTTCGGTATATTTAGTCTGTTTGAGAACTGCCTACCAATATACTTTTAGGTATGTTTTCGACTAAAGATCATTCACAATATCATTATTAAAATGTACGTAGTATTTCATACATCTGCCATTTGTTTCTTCACTTGTCAATTTTTACCTTAAATACAAGCATAAATCGTTATTTTTGCATGAAATTTCATTTTTCTCTATCAAAATACGAAAAAACAAAATAATCAGTTTTTCTACCTCTCAAATCAAAATGTTGTTTAAAATGTTTGACGTTGAATTCTCTTAAACTTAACAAAAAAATTACAAAAGGCAATAATTTGTAATTTTCAATGACAAGCATTGTGGTTTTGCATTTTTTCAAGTCAAAGCATAATCTAGTTAAGTTGTTTTTGTTCTCAAAACAGGACTCTTTAAAAAGGTATCTATTTTGTCTCTTAGCTTCTAATTCTTTTGTTTTGCTTTTAAACATTATTGTCATTTTTATATATAATTAAAAAAGTTAAATTTTTGTATTAATAAAACAAAACTAAATCATTTAAATTGTATCTGACCAAAGCGAAAACATCCTACTCATACTTTCTTGAAAAAGACATGCGTAATTATATTGTGAAAATTGACAGTCTTGGGTCCGGTGCACACTTGCTGCAAAAGGACGCGGAACGCTGTGTCATTTTCAATGGGATAGGAAGAAGTACATAGGAACTGATAATGCGATGTACACATGACTCAGATACCTGTCTGACACCAGCGTCACTCCGAAACTATAGAGAGGATCGCAGGTCAATGTGAGACGCGAGTCAGTTTCTCCTATCTTGATACCTAGTAGTACTGAACTTACTATAGAGCACATTTATTTGTAGCCGCGTCATATCCCCAATCTAGGTGAAACTATTTTTTAAAGTTTTTCAAAACTATATTTGATGTAAATATGGACTTAGGAATTTTCATTGAGGATGTGAAAATGCATCAGTAATTTGGGGATGTGAGCCGAGACGATTTTAAGGATGGATTAAAAAATCATATTATAAATTAACAAGTAGACCATAATTTTATAAAATGATATCTAAATTTTGGAAAATATGACTATTTTACTTTCTCACTATAGGCCTACTATAGTATAGAGAAAGTATAATAGTGATCGCAAAAAAATCGATGTTGAGATTTTTGTCCAAAAAAAGTGGTTTTTACAAAATGTCTGACTGTATGTATGTCTGTATGTATACAACGCTAGAGCGAAAACTATTCGATCAATTTCAAACAAATTTGCACCTGACATGTCAAGTAGGCTTGTGTAGATGCACGAAAAACAATTTTAAAAAATTATGAAAAACAACTCCCTTTTTGGCAAAAAAACCCAAAAAGTCAGTTATTATTTAAAAAAAATAGCTCTAACGATTTTGATAAAATTTGGCTTATTTGTAGCCTTTAATGTACCCTACCATATGAAAAAAAAAAACAGCATCTTTCTAAAAATTCTCGTTTAGCTAATAATAATAACTGAGTTTTGGGGGTTCTTTGGCCATAAAGGGGGTTGTTTTTCTTAAATTTTCAAAACATTTTTTCGTGAATATATACAGGCCTAATTGACGTGTTTGGTGCAAATTTGTTCGAAATTGATCGAATAGTTTTCTCTCTAGATAATAATAATAATAATATTTATTAGTTAATCTCCTACATTAATAAATCACCTCTCCAACCCCCACCTACAATTATGAAGTCGCAGTGAATCTGTTTATTAATTTAAATATGTTTGTGAGAAAGTATGTGCCACTTCCTGCTACCATTTAATATAATAGTAGGCTAATATCTTTTAAACCGTTTGATTTATCAATGTGAAATGATTAGCAATTAAAAGGTAATATTTTTATCTTTAATTTTATGTACAAAAATGTACATAAATAATACATTTTAACAAAGGATGTACAAGACCACTTGAGCAAATGGATCGAACTGAACTTTGGGAAGGCCGGCCGTTTGCTATTACATTAGTAAGTAGCTCGAATGTCGCTTGTAAGCATCACATTATAGAAACAGTCATTTGCAGAAACAGTGAATTTTACAGAAAAATCAACCTATAGGCCTAATCAGTAAAGTATCAGAAATCTTCCTGATGTTTTCCTGGTTTCAAGTCATCCAACTAAAAATCTTGTTTTTCGTCTGTTTATAAATAAACATATCGAAGGATATTTATAATTGACAATTTCTGTAATCTACGAATTATAGTTTAGATGTTTGTGAACAAATTATACAAACTACAACAGTTTACCATCTAAACTCTATTAAAGATTCGTAAATCTGCAGACAGGTGTATGGAACTGTTTTTCCTGGTATTGTAGTCACTGAAGAGTTTTATTTTATGATTTTAAAACGTTGTGTATAAGGGAAACAGATTTCAAGGGCACGTATTATTTTATAATTCTGTATCCGATTACTAATTTCCCCCCACAAGATTTGTTGTTTAAAAAAGAGTAAACAATTAAAGGTACATCAAATTGGGAGTATCTTATTTCACAGATCTACCGTGAAGTGTTCAGTTATGTTGCATTTTGTACAATTTTGTTACATAATAACATTTCTGAAATAAATAATTTTTATTGATATTGCGTTACCTTCTTTTTATGGATATTGTAGTCATCTCTCGCCAAAGATGACGTCCTAGTCGTTGAAGTGTGTGTAAGAACTTGCTTTGTATTATTCTTAGAAATAAATCTAATATAAATGTTCCACCGAAAGAAAGCAAACAGGAGATGAGCACTTTTCTTCTCTTCTAGGAAAAGGCAATTTCTCTTAAAGTTTATAAAGACGTGGAAAATATACAGACAACGATCAGCCGTTTACGGTTGTCGTTTATCACCCGGAACAAGTGATACAGTACTGCCGAACATAACCAATAAATTCCCGCGATATCAAATGACGGTATTCAAGCCAGTTCGGAATGATCTACTGTCAAATATATCTCCCCGACGACTCTTTCAGCCGAATATTTCACGATACCTGTCTGAAAAGGTCGATCCATCGTGAGATCGACTCAACGTTTTCCACGTAAAAGATCGAAGTAAAAAAAAAAAACAACGATAATCGATTGTTGGCATTTTGCTGAATGCTGCATCTCGGGACTCGTTATTGACATTACAACCGCTGCTATAGTAATTATTTCTTTATTTATAGCGTTGGCCGTTCAGTGATCGTGTAATCAAATAAAATTATGCGTCTATCGTATGATTATATAATCAAGCTTCGTCTTGGATATCGGACAACGTGATTGTGCAGGCTTACCGAAGTAACCGCTATTAACCGAGGTCGTAATAGAATAACCTGTCAAGACCGAACCGTAAATCTGTTGGAAACAAACAAAATTAAACGTCTCCGAAGACGGGATGTTTGTTTGATTTGTAACCGGACACGAGGTTCGGTATGTAAATGAACAAGGTCAATTTGCAACAATTTATTTGCACGCGTCTACTTTAGCGCGATTTAAAACCCACTTTGAGGGCGAATAAAGCGTTCCATTAACATTGTCGGAGGTTTTTTCGACTCGCCGTTTACTTGTACAGAATGTTCGCGGAGGTACGGTTTTATGCGGTGGTTATTGCATGGTTTGATAAATTGACGGTTTGTCAGACAATGAAATATGAAGTTCAGCGTTGTAAGGCTTTGGGAAGTTTGTATGTCGGGTGGAAGTTTCTTGGCGAAAGTTTCGGGGAAACTTTGTAGAGATGGGGTGAAGTTTTATCAATTTCATAGTCGTTTGCATCGTGTGTGGAAAGCAAGAGTTTTGGGTGTTGAACGTTTTCTTTTCATTTTTGTTTAGAGGAATTTCTGTAATCCTAAAAAAATTAGAAATCGCTCACTCTATTTTTACGGATATTTTACACGTAAAGCTGTTTAACCATTCAGGACAGTATGACGTACACCGCACTTCAACTGTGCAATGACGAACTCTATACGTCCATTCGGGTTTTTTATTTCAATATTTCGGTAAAATGTTGCAAAACAATCGAAAGCAGAAAAATAGACAACTAGTCATTATTGTCAGCTTTATTTCCACCAATGCTATCGGTTGGATGATTATTTAGGTATATTTATCGACTATATGTGTTGATGTTTTGGTAATATTTTGATGAAACTTTCTAGAAGGTACTGTATTTTTTGCGCGCGGGCCGTTTGTACGTGCAGCAAAAGCAAACATGTTAAATTTTAAATGTAGTCTACAGATCATTCAGGACTTCGTTAGCAACAAGTGGAGTTTCCGAAGTAAAATCTTTTTAAAAAAGCTCTACCCTGCTAGATAAACGTGCTTTAATGATGTACAAAGCGTCTGTTGGAAGAGCTCAGGGCTGTCAATTTGTCGCGTGAAAGCCACCGGTCACTCGATAATAGAGGTCGCACGACACGAAGACAAATTCTCTAGCCTGATACAAAGTGATTGATGGATCACCCGTAGCCACTTAACTTACAAGCTCAGTCATATTCTCTATCTGGATTTACCTTTACTGGGTTATTTTGGGGGTTGGAAATACAATTGTGTGTATATTAACAACCGCAGCATTAAGTGATCGTCTTTCTTATTCCATCATTAAAGTCTCTGTTTATTACACGCTCGTATTACGTTACTCTTACTAAGATTCTTCAGTTTATTTGTACGTTAAACTAAATAGCCAAGATTTGACAAGCTTGATCCTATTTTCTGTCTTAGTTTTACCTTTACTAGTTTATTTTAGAGGTTTCAAATAAAATTGTTTATAAATTTTACATCTCCAACATTCAATAAAACGTCTTTCTTATTCCATCATTAAAGTCTCTACTATATAGATTCTGTTATTAAAATTCTTTGGTTTATTTGTAAGTTAAATTAAATGACCAACATTCAATAAAACGTCTTTCTTATTCCATCATTAAAGTCTCTACTACATAGATTCTGTTATTAAGATTCTTTGGTTTATTTGTACGTTAAATTAAATGACCAAAAATTGTCAAGCTCAGACCTAAAAGCTGGATTGATTTTTATAGGTTACTAACTCATACGCCCTCCCTTGTTTAAAATAAGGCACTTCTCTTAAAACTGTACAGAAAATCATTAATTTCTTAAATACATTCAATCTTCCTTTTACTTTTTCGTGCTGATTGCCACGGTCTCTTTTAAAACGTCTTTCTATTAATAATTTAATACGTTTGACACTTAATTTTATATAAAGATGTAATTTATAATTTGTTTAAATTTTATTGTATATATGTATTTATATGCCCTATAAATTCATACATCTCAAATCCCAGGTGAGAAAGATATTTTTTTCGAAAGGATAAGTAGGTTTTTGTTAAATATTTACAACCAAAGAACCATCACATTCATAAAAAGTATAATCTTTAATAGCCTACTAGAAACTTTTGATTATAATGTTACCTACCCTGAACACAAAACAACTTCCTGCCACTATTTTTCCATCTCTAAGTGGTTGCATGTCTATAACACACAGTCCAAGATTTACGGTACCGGTATTTCCACGATAAGATGAAAACGCGGCTATAAAAAAACTAAATAGATAATCAATTGCTCTCGCTGACGTTTTGTAAGTTCTTTCAATTGCTAAATTTTGTTAAGCTTTTTCGTTATTTTTTATCGTTTAGTCACCGTAAAGGATAAAAGGAACGTAAATAGCCGTGCATATTTCAGTATAATTTTTATATTTAAATCAAACTTCTTGACTATTCCACCATTAAAGTCTCTGTATTTCCTGTACTCTCTTATTATATTACACTGTCAATATGTGGAAGTTAAATAACTATTACCGTTATGCAGGCCAACTGTTTCATCCAAAATTTCTTTTGATGACTGTCCATTTATTTGTAATTGTTTAGTCAACATTACGCATTAAAGGTACACAAAAGTGTTTCACATTTTTAACGTAACCATTGTTAGTCCGGAAGAACACGTTAGTAAATATTTCATCCAAATCGGATAAGTGGTTTTTTGTTTTGTAAATTGTAATAAAAGGTGCACCAACAGCGTTCCTCTTCACAATTGTATGGTTTATAAATAAAAATTGTCCATTTAATTTCAACAAAATGAAATACAACTTCTTTCCTATTCCACCATTAAAGTCTCTGCACACAGTTTCACGTACTCACTTGTAATATATACAGAGTCAATATGCGGCAGTGCCATAATGATTACCGTTATGGAGGTCAGCTGTTTTAACCGAGTAACTGTTATGTTGCGTATACGCACTCACGATGTATCGTGTCATTCGACACTACACGCACTCCTGTCCATCACTTATTCATATGCATCGCACAACCTAAGTCACGCACTACTTCGAGTTAGCCACTTAAGATGCACTCAGACTTCCTCGATTAAGTAGCTTCTGGCGACCAGCCTCGACCTATCAATATTTATAGGCCGGTGTTAAAATACTGCACATCTGACGGAACGCGTTCTTGCACGTTATCATCAGAGTTCGCTTGGCCTTAGAGTGAGCCAAAGTGAGTTGCGTATAAGCATTTTTCATTTTATTACTTTCAGTGTTGTGTTAGTTGAATTAAAGAATCTTTTTAATATGATAAAAATATGTCAATTTGTAATTTATGAACAACTATTGTATACCTTTTCCTCAAATTTAGATAGGGCCTACCTAAGGAAGTTCTTAGGTTATGATTGATCAAAATTAGTTCAAAGTATGGAAAATACTGGATTTAAGAAAGATTTTACGATTTTAATGTAGCAACAACCTAAAAGTTTTAGATTCCAAAGAACTTATGAAAAATAATTGTGTAAGCAAATATTGAATAGTAAAATCGTTTGAAAGTGCAAAAGATATATTCAAAGTGCGAAAGATAGTAGGCTAAGCGTCACGATTCAAGTTAAATGCAAATACCTATAAAATAGCATTATGAAATTAGATTTTTCAAGTAAATTTTTGAAGTTTAAACTAATATATATTTGAGCACTAAATATATTTGAGTTGTGTATGTAAGTGTAACAGATTGCCCTACGTCATAGGCTCATTCTATAGGCGCACCTCGGTTCTATGTTTCCTATAGCGTTTGAATCGAATTTTACCGTCACGCATTTTCTGAAACGCTCTATTATATCATGCATTATGTGAAACGCTCTGTTCGTCACGCATTTTCTGAAAAGCTCTATTCCGTCACGCATTGTCTGAAACGCTCTGTTCCGTCACGCA
>JAGFPH010000120.1:122518-217346 GCA_018207615.1 Philaenus spumarius | reverse complement strand
CCAATATGCGGAATGGCGTGCGAAGCACGCAATGCTTTGTGTATTGACGATAATCCCAATATGAGGAATGGCGTGCAAAGCACGCAATGCTCTGTGTATTGAAGATACTCCCAATATGCGGAATGGCGTGCGAACCATTTTGCAGCTATTCAGCACCGTCGTGAATAGACCTATTTCCAAATTGTTGGTTGAAACCCTAAAACATAGGCCTATAAACTTGATTTTGGAAATTTGCTCAACTCACGTCAGCGGTTCAGCTGCGTGGTCGAATTATTTTATATCACTTGATATGACGATAGGTTTGTGATAAATACGAAATAATGTCTACAAACAAACTAAATAACTAAAATAATAAGGAATGTACTAAATAAATACATTCAGTTGACCCAAACGAGAATATAAAGAAATGGAAAGATAAATTACCCGTAAGTCGTATATTAAAACAAAAAGTCATATTTAATATTCTTCCTTCGAAACGATAGAACAGGTCCAACACATTTTTATAAAACTCATAACGCCGATAACGATACAGCAAACAACGCCGAATGTTTACCCGGTCCACCCTGAATTACAGGTTTGCGCGCCCATTAAAATAGTCCCCATTAGTGAAACTGCTGCGCAAAGTGTACACAGTATCTCATATTCGTGGTAAACACCGATGGGTTATTTTTTTAAATTCCAAACTCAGCGTTTCCAGATCCAGATGTGTACACCTCATGCTGATAACGGTGGCGTGTCGGGAACGTGTTACTGGGAAAGTGTACCGCATTTGAATACGCGCTGGACCTGGACCGTGCATATTGGCTCCTTGCCATCTCGGACTAAATGTTTAGCCGAGTAATATTGACAAAGGCGAGTTGATTTCCTCTAGACACGACAGGCCCGTTTCGACACAATATCGGAATTATATATACTGTATATATATATAGTTCTTTATGCCATCTACATGTGTTTCGTTTTAGTCTACGAAAATAGTATATGTTATTCCAACTATGGGAACCCACTGCGTGCTTCGCACGGCAACCAAAGTGGTCGTTACGCTCGCACGTTTGTGAGAAATAATGTAACGCACCCTATTTATTATGTAGAACTTTCTTAGAATGGTTATCGTAAACAAAAAAAGCCATCAAGAAAAATATATTATTATTTTCTATGATTTTAATCTATACAACTAGCATGTATCCCAAACGCTCCCCCTTATTATTTCGTTTATTAATGGAAATGAACAGATTTGCTTTGGGGATTGTTAACATGAACAAAAATGGAGTTTTTTGGTGTATCGTAAATTTCAACTCCTCCCCCAGAAATGGGGTATTTTGGGGGTAAGTCGAAAATTTAAATGAGAACCCCTTTTGAGTGACACCTCATTTTAAAGGCCTTGATAAAAGAAGAAGATTGGCGCAAAGGAAAGGTCTGTATGTTGACTCTATCCAACACAATGGCCAATCAAAGTTACAATTTTCCCCATTTAAATAACATTGAAATGTTAAAGATGATGCATCTGTTATTTTTTACAAGGGTGTAATGCAGTAGATCACTCAATCTAAGTTATAAAACTTAGTAATTAGTAGTAAAATAGTTTTTTTGGAATAATTTTTAAACGGCTTTACCGATCAATTCCAAAATCTAATCAGCTTTTAACCTTGAAAAGCGACGTCGATCGCTACCAGTCTGGTCAAAATCGGTTAAAATTCGTTCGTGAGATATCGTGAACGAAAGAAAATTAAAAAAGTGTTTTTCTCAATTTCTCCAAAATTTTTCATCAGAAAAATTTTTGTTGTCGATTCTTTCAATGGACTCGAAAAACTGCATCGATTGCCACAAATCGCATAAAAATCGGTTGATTCATTCGCGAGATATCTTGAACGAAAAAAAAAAAAAAAAGGGTTTTTCCTCAATTTCTCCGAAACTTTTCATCTGAAAATATTTTGTTGTTGATTCTTTCAATGGACTTAAAAAACTGCATCGATTGCCGCAAATCGCATAAAAATCGGTTGATTCATTCAAAAGTTATGGCAGTTCAAAATTTCCGAAAATAGTGTTTGTTGTAATTAAACTTAGCGAGAAGTTACATGGATGGCCTTTAGGGTCAACCGTTTTCCAAATTTTTTTTAGTAACTTTGATCCCTCAAACGCCCTCTAAAATTTCAAATTTTTTGAATACCTTTCTTAGCGAGCACCTAATGCCCTAGAAGAAGCTACATACCAAATTTCATTCTAATCCATTGAGTAGTTTTTGAGAAATCGTGATGAGTCAGTGATTTGGCTTTTATATATATAGATTTATTAAACAAAATGGCGAATATTTAGTATAAGAAGCAATTTGGGACACATGTTTATATAATTGTTTTATTTGTTTTGATCCATACGAAACTGTTTTAGATTTTTAACCGATCGTTAATTTAAATTTATGAACCAAAAAACATGTTTCTTGAAATAACACGTTTTACGAATCACATTTTCTATTTGTTAACTCCTACCGCTATCCGCGTTGAAGAACTTTTTTAAAAAAAGAAACAAATAACGTTAATTCCTTAATAACAAATATAACTGTTTTTTCTCCGTAGCTCAAAAGATTACCGAGTTACCGGCTAAAAGCTCAAATCATTATTTCTCGCTATTGTTTATAACAATACAGAAACAACAATTAATAGAACAGAAAGAAATTATAATAAAATTATGTAAACAAAGTTTTGTGACAATATCTTTTCTATTTCCAAAGATATTAAGTGTTCAGTTAAAAATACAAAATGGTGGATAATTCGAAAACTAAGCTTTTCCCGATCTATGTCTAGAGGAACATTTTTCTTATTTTCACCTGTAGAATAGCATAGTGAAATTTAAGACAATACTTTCTGGACACCCACCGCCCCACCGTTGCCCTAAAATACTAGTCACACAAAATAATAATTACACAACCTTCTAGATTAAACCAACCGAACCAGTTAACGGCCCACAAACTATGCAAAGCTGCAGACAATACCGCGTTAATAATTAGTTTCCACGAAAAGTGTACGTGATCGGGTATAAGTGGACCGAATTGCAAATCATCGGACCGGATGTCTTCATAACCTAACATATTCGCAAGGTGTACTCGTCAGAACACCTGTCTTCATTACGCCTGATTCGGAATAAGTAAATTCGTCAATTGATTTCCAATTTCATGAACAGCGTTTACTTTTTCTGAAATTACTTCAATGTACCTCCCCTTAGACTGTACTTTAAAGCGCGATGCTTTTTTTCAAAAAATTTACAAAATATTGTTTTATATATACTGGTGTAGAAATCTGCCAGTAGTTTCCACTATCTTAAACATCGCCTTTACATTAAAAACGTGGGAGACTTTAACGCCTACACATAGGCGCAGTTTACTGAAATTTGGTCGCTCAAATCTACTTAAACCACAACACAACCTGTTTTCATTGGATTGGGGTTAGAACTAGACTTTTAGTAGCTAGATCGATCAGCCACCTATCGAATAATCGAATTGGTTCACTTCGAGATCACGATACACACTTGAGATACACACTTCGAGATCACTTGAATGCAACACACTTGTATTATATAATATTTAAAGTAGGGTAACAACTTACAGCATATAAGAAATCGTAGTAAAATCATTTTAAAATTCATATTATGGAATACATGCGAGTTGGCATAATTTGAAACATTCAATTTTCGTTTGTACACTTTTATCTTAGCGAAAAACTACTTTAGTAGATAAGGTGGACTAACGAGTATAAAAGGGTTCGCTTTTTAAATTCACTGAACCCAAAAAACAACATTTTAAAATTAATTTATGAATCATTTCTGTAAAAAAAACACTGTTCACCGTATAAAGCGAACGTATAAAAACACGCTACTCTGCCAATAATAATATACAAGCATGCTATCAATTCGTTACTTCCACCCCAAATACGACGAAAAGAAGCAAACTCAACACTATGTAGGGGAGGGTTTGAAACGAGACAAGGAAATAAAAGACTTCTGCATTCTTACATACGTTAAACTGTTATACACATCAATAAAGACGTCTCTCTTTCCCATTTGTTTAAGTCTCTCGGGTTTTTATATCAAAACACAATCGCCTGCTTTAATTGTAAGAATGTAAATTTAATCAACTCGTCGGTGTAATTTATAACTGATTTTTACATTACATTTTCGATCAATCTGTTCGTGTGTTAATTTATGTTGTGCCTTTCAACCGATTTGTCAATGAATTAAATTAAGTCGTTTTAGTTAGAACTAACACTATTAGATCTGTACAGTAAAAAGAAAACTATGCACAACGTTGTTTTAATAAAAGCAAAACAATATTTTTTATGTACCGTTCCCGAGCATGTTATTAACATAAGAAACAAACATGATTATACTTAAAAATCGAAAAAATACTTTATAAGAGGGTGTTTAAAATTCAGAAATTATGAATATGGTGATTAGCATGCAGGATTGGTGAAAAATATCTGTGAAGGTATTATCAAAACGCCTAGATTTCTGTCTAGATTACTAAAACAAAAACAAATCATACCTTTCAGCGGTAAATGATAAGGAGTTTAAATATTGTATGGTACTTAATGTTCTAAAGATCCAATTTGAGGGAAATAATAAACTGATTTCCTTTACTCGTTTCAAAATGGCGGCTTTTAAACCTTTTCAACGTCAAATATTACTAAAACAGTTAACTTTACAATAAAAGGTGTTATTTCTTAATGACAAATTTGTTTCTGCACGTCAAAACGTAACCGAGTTATAACCGATTATAGTACAAATATCTCTTCGACGCTTTAATTCTCCCGCCCTGAAAAATAAAATCAATGTTAAATTTATTATAGCGGCCGGATAAGGCTGAGGCAATTTTACAAGTGAAGTGACTACCAAAACAAATACACCGCGCTCATCTCCCTTTGAACACCTACTAGCCAGCCGCAGTAGGCGAAGGACGTGGGCTTCCAAGTTGTCCACAAGCTAACCTAATTCCTCATGCGGTCTTTTCCGACTTAAGCTGTTACAGCATGGCACATAGACAAGAGTCATTTGCAATTCCGGGAAAAGGTTGAAGGAGCCATTTCTAGACGCGTTTCGAATCTACTTTATGAGGTTTGGTGAGGTTCCTGCATGTGGCGCCGAAAGGAGGGAACATGTGAAGTGTAATAAACCATATATATCTTTAAAAAAATATTCAAACTTAGTTTGCGTTTTTTTGTTTTGGATATGAACTCTTACATAAGTATGAACTGTTGAACTGATTCTTTTTGCAATATTTATGACATATTAATCGAGAACGCTAAGTAAAACATCGAAGACAGGTCTTGCGAAGTACGAACATCTGGCATTGATGAACTACTACTACGAACTACTACGATTTTCACCACTCCACATCACAATCTTCAATATATTCCCACCGCTTCTTAGCAATTTTCCATAGGAAAAATGAGCTATTGCAGTGGCCCTTATGGTGAGACCCAAAGTCGGGAGTAGCAAATGAGCATCGATCATGGTCCAAAGAACACGTTTTGAGGTGTCATTAAAAATCATATATATATGTATATATGTGTTCGCACTCTAACGGCCTTATTTTAAGTCCAATTTGGTCCAAATTTGGTACACATGTTGGTTGTCTAAGTCGCTCGGACGAGTTCGTTACCCAAACAAATCCAACAACCAGAAGCACATTTTTTGATCGGAAGTAACTATTTTTGGAGATTTTTCTTACGAGAATGAATTTTTTTAGAGGTTTTTTCTAAAAATATAAATGTAGGATGTTATTCTGCATATTTTGTTTTTCACGCGACCTTATAGCTCCGCTTGGTTCCCCCAAAAAACGTTCGATCAATACGTAAAATACCATAAAAGTACCCGGTTCAAAGCCATGTGATGGATTTTACCGTGGGGTTGGCGTGCGAAGCACGCAATGCATTGTGTATTGAAGATCCTCCCAATATGCAGAATGGCGTGCGGAGCACGCAATGCTTTGTGTATTGAAGATCTCCCAAGCATTTTGCAGCTATTCAGCACCGTCGCGAATAGACCTATTTCCCAAATTGTAGGTTGAAACCCTAAATCATAAACTTAATTTTGGAAATTTGCTCAACTAACGTCAGCGGTTCAGCTGCGTGGTCGAATTATTTTTCATTTGTAATGATAAACAATTTTTCTTTATATACAATTCTTTTAAACTGAACTATTTTATTACTAATTACTAATTAACAAAATTAATGGCACTACAAACTAAACATACTTTATATGGGTAAAATGACTTTAAATCTTCATTTTAGTAAAATTAAGTAAAGCTTACCAACATTTAAACACACTGTGATTGGAGATTGTGAGTTAATTTAGGTTCTTGGTTTGTTTATTGTTAGGTTAGCATTGTAGTTAAGAGGGCAATACGGTAATTCGCCAACTATTGTATACCTAACTGTGAGAAATACCTAACTGTGTTGAATTATCAATCATTCATAAACTGGGAGGAAACACGAATATGGAATTTTATAATTTTGATGTTATGAAACATGTTTGTTTACATTAGCACCATTGTTAAATTGGTTGTATTCAGTCTTATATTATGGTATGAAATTTCAAAAAGTCGCTAAGGTACATATTACACCAAAGATTTTCCAATATGATCAATATGATCAAAGATTTTCCATCAAAGAAATTTTACGATTCTTCGATGAAATAATTCGTTTATCAAACTTTGATCAAACGTTGATGAATCTTTGACATGTTGTAAACTTTGACAAAGATTTAAAAAAATAATAATTAAGTACTAAAATATTATAGTACGGATTTTGAATGTAACCTCCTAACCTCAAAACAGTATACGTTTTTTTCTGTTTTCATATAATATTCCTTCTGTTCCTTTCCTTGTATATTTATAATACGATGGCAAAACTAACATGGAGTGTTGAAGCTATGACAACTTTAATTTTACATTATGAAAAAGAATAATGTTTGTGGAACATTCACACGAATGCCTACAAAAACCGCGATGTAAGGCAAAAACCTTTAGAACAAATTACAAATAATGTTTTGCAGTCTGTAATATTGGGGAAGTTTTTTTGAGATAAGTTTTTGAAATCTTAAAACCTGTTATTATATGAATTACTATCTTTCAACTGCAATTTTTAATAATACTTTATAAATAATAAACAATTTATAATACACCGAAACATAACCCCAAAATACATCTAATTAATATCACAGTTGATCAAATAAATTGGACAAGTTTAGTATGTATTCTTTGACAAATATTTGTCAAAGATTCATCAAAGATCTTAGAAAAAATTTGACCAAATATTTGACGAATAACTTTGACAGTGTAATATGCCCCTAAGTAGCAACTATATCACAAAGTTGAAACCAACAGCAATTATTATAGCGGGTGATCCAACGTGGCTAAGAATGTCCAACCAAACACATCGTTTTACCACACTCCCAGAAGCTTCCGTCGAATCCTAACCAAGGAAAAGGTATACTTCTGTCAGATTGCCAGAAGGGTGTATGTACCGTTCCCGTTACCACCGCCAACACAAACCCAAGTTCAGAGGTAAACGTGTTTCCCCTTACATCAGATCAAATCCTACCTTAAAGAAACAATCTCGAATCTCACCCTACTAATATAATATATTGCTTGTTAGCCAACACGTATTGTTACGCGGCTAATGCAATTTGTATTGAAATAATTGCATAGGTAAATAATAATTGACATTTCCCTTTGCACTTTTTCCCCGTCCATAAATCATACCGTGGTAGCGCGAGCTACTCGGCCTTCAACTTCTGTTGATTTGAAAAGTGCCAATGGCAAAACACTTGTACTCCTTGGACGGATCGCGATGTAGGGTTCTCCTCCTTCCATTGTCTTTGATTAAGTCGTAAAGGTTTAGTTGTTTGTTCGTACGAAGAGAGGAGATAAGATTTGACTTAGCGGATGGTAAAGTCGATAGGTTTCGACGATACAGACATCTTTAGGTTATCTTTGTCGGAAGAAATTGTAACCGAGACGATTAGCGGGAATGTTCAAAACTTGTCTTTTTTTTAGTTTATATTGTTGTTATTGATTGTCTTAACGTGTTTCTGGATTTTAACTTTATGCCCGTTAGACTGATGCCGAGGTTAGGTTTGCGCTCAAAACCTGAATTGCAGAAAGTATACTCGAACATGCACAACTTTGTAGTTAGAACCCATGAGACGCACTGGTCGCAATAAAAAGCTTTCCAAAAGTCGATGTCACGTTTTTAGATTTTCCATTCCAACTATTTTGACACGCTATGGTTAGTCAACGCTATATTCCAGTGTCCAATTTGGTTGTTTGACGTACTCCCCGCACTATTGCACTCTGGAGTCCCTCCTTCGTTAATATACGGGCACAAAGGGAGGATCATTAAGCAGAAAAACCAAAACAGTTTAAAATGTACATTTTATGTATTTAAGTTTGACTCTAGTTATTGATTTTCTGATAAATGCTTCGCCCTCTGTAATTGGCAGTTGGACGAAGAGTGACATTGTAATTTAAAAACTCAGATTTGTCGGAATGTAGATTTGTTATAGATCTTTTAGAATTGACTAAAATTTTACTGGAAAATCTAAAAATACCACGAAATTAGAATAGGATAGGTGGATAACATTACCACTAGGACATCACAAATCTGATATTATTTTTTATTTCGATACTAATTACGTACATTCGTAAAAGGAAGAATATTTTCCACTAATGGGCGCCACTAATGGCTCTAATAATTTAGGACAGCCTAAACTAATAATAAGCATTGATTTAATTGTACGTTTTTACTGAGTAAGCATTGTGATTTATCGATTTTTTAGTACATTGTTTTAATTATTTCGCGTTCAATTTGTCGACAGCGGTATGTTTACGTTTTTTATCGCGTTTTCGAGTATTTTTTGTTGAAGATAGGCGCCATTTTGAAACAATGCAATGAAATCGGATTTTTTTTATATCACTAAGTATCATAATTCTATATGGGTGACATTTACATATACAAAAAGCAACAAGCCATCTACTAATAAATAATTCGACCACGCAGCTGAACCGCTGACGTGAGTTGAGCGAATTTCCAAAATTAATTTATATATGTTTTTGGGTTTCAAACAACTATTTGGGAAATTGATCTACTCACGAAGGTGCTGCCAGCATGTACCAAATATATTGCCATCGGCCACCAAGGTAAAAGCCGTGGATTTAATTCTGGTAATTTTACGGTATTTTACGTTTTGATTGTTTTTGGGGGAACCAGATGGGCTATAAGCTCGCGTATAAAAACAAAATGTGCAGAATTATTTCGTATTTTGTTAAAGAAAACTTCAACAAAATTTATTGTAGTATGAAAAATCTAAAAAAAAAATTTATTTCCGGTCAAACATTTGGTCTACTTCCGGTCAATTATTTTGGCTAACGAACTCGTCCAAGCGACTTAAAAAACCAATATATTTACCAAATTTGGTCAAAATCGAACGTAAAATGCGTCCGTTAGACACATTCATATATGTACACATATGCACACATACATACATAAATATATACATATATACATAATATATATATGATTTTTAATGACACCCCAAAACGTGTTCTGGGGACCATGATTGGTGCTCATTTGCTACTCCCTACCTTTTGTCTTACTATAAGGGCCACTGCAATAGCTCATTTTTCCTATTTCAGTTCGCTAATAATTTATTATAGTTGAATTATTCAACTAAAAACATATACTCTGTCTCATCAACAGTTTAAGATATACTTGTATATATTTTTCTAAACACAAAATGGAGGCTGAATGAACCCTAACCATTTCAATATATATGTTAGTAAAAAACATTTTCTTAGTTTTGATGTGAGGAAAAGCTTCTGAAAACTAAAAATGTTCAAATACTCTTTATACTAAGACAAATGTGTTCTGGCCTGCGCCGAAAAATATGTTTTACGTTAACAAAATTGTTTAGTAGATTACTAAACCACTATTCGCCACTAATGATTCTTTAATCAAATACGTCACAGTGTTTATGCTGACAAGATCACACTTAATTTCTGCAAGACTACTAACACATAATCTTCTAAATATTGATTCGAAGAACCTTATCATGAATGCGTAGCACTTTATTCGGTCTGATGACCGAGTGTCTGCAGATTTCTCGGAAAGAACTCGGACTTGTCGTTGGTAGAAACATCGTGGGCGGTTTCCCGCTTAAATCCAACTCAGCAACCTTGTGGAAAGTGTTAAACGATATTTCATCATAATGCGTTTCGAACGGCTTCTTTTTTTTATCTATAAAAGAAGTCTGACATGCAAACTTTAATGTGTATTTAAAAGTTGCGCAACCGCTGGGACAAGTCGCGCGCTCAATTGGAACCCGTAGTGAAAGTGCAGGTTGGATTCGTCACATAACTTAGCCCGGATCGCCTTCAGCTAAACGGTTGCGCACTTTCTTCGCCATTCCAACGCAGTTAAATTATTGTAATTATAAAAATAACAGTTTAAGTATCTTATAATAACTGTATTTAGAAACGTAATTTAATCTTTATAATATTTATTGCGGTGATTATTAATAAAATGGATCTGTTTTATGGGCAAAAGAAAATAATCTTGGACAAATCAGATTTTCAATTAAATTGCTAACGGTACCTACCATGTTTGATTGCCACTTATTTCACGTGCTTATAGCCACGCGCTAATATAAACCAGTTTAATGTAACAGCTGATCGTAAAAGAAGAAGAAATTGACGAAATAAAATAGTGGTAAATTTAAAGGCTAAAACTCAATAGTTGTATGGGTGTAGTCACGTCACGCTACCGACGAAAAGGACATTGTGCTTCCTCATTTTGTAAGTTGTGTTAAAATAGTTTACTTGGTGATCCCTCGAAAATGAGTACTTTCTCATTTTTTAAATGTCTAAATTTGTTAACTTGGTTGCTATGGTATTGAATGTAAATGCATTAAAGAAACGTGGGCCTAACTAAAAGTTATGTGTTTTATTACTATTTCACTATGGACAATCACGTTTATGTTGTTTTTATTTTTTAGATTTCAATTTTAAATATGACAACACAGAAGTAATTATCAAATTTCAGATTAGACCAATACAACCTAAGATTTATATTCATGACAGTTTTCACTTATTTCGGCAGTCCAACGAGTGCTTTTTACTTTCTCCACCCTGTACGTAGTATATGGAGAAAGTATTGTTTTCGTAAAAATGTTTGAATTTGAATTTTCAGTTGAATTATCTGTTTTGGTGCTCCCAGAACCCCAAACATTTTTTTAGTGCAATTATCTGTGTTGGTGCTCCCTGAACCCAAAAATATTTTTAGTGGAATTTTTTGTTTTGGTGCTCCCTGAACCCAAAAAAGTGTTTTTAGAGTGGTGTCTGTCTGTCAGTCTGTCTGTATGTATACACGTCCAGAGAGGACACTATTGGTCCGATTTTCATGAAATTTGGTACGTAGGTATTAAACCCTAATATCCCCAGGCGTTTTTTTCATTTCTTGGAATTTTTAATTTTTAAGGGATATTTACCCCTAAAAACCCATAAAAAAACGACAAAAATGCAAATTTCTCAAAAACGGCTCTAACGACTTTGATCAAATTTTCAGTATTTATAGTGCTTAAGATGCCAAACAAAATGACACCACCCGCTTTTATCAAAACTTCGGCGTTTTATAATTATGGGGAAATGTTTAAAAATAAACAAGTTTGTGTTGTCAATCTAGCATCGCGGCAGCGGCCGCACAGGGTAGCACCACGGTAGCGAGCACGGCCAGTAATTCAAAGCTCGCGCGATCGAATCCCGCCTGGGACAATAATTTTTTTATACGATTGACGTAGGTAGAATATTATTTTTTTGTTTTGTTCCAAAAAGTAGTAGAAAATAAAATGATTAAAAACAATATTATTTTGATTACAGTAAGTTGGGAGAAAGTTTGTGTCAGTTAACTGATACCGTTTATTTTGTTATACATACCCCAAAACAATTTTATTTATTTAAGATGTCGTTCTAACTCAGCTATAATTGAGATAATTAGTTTTGAACAAAACTCTGTTTTTGTTTTTTCTCTAGTTCAAAACAGATCCTAGTTATAGACTAAACACTTTATTTATTTATTGTAACCGTTAATCTGTGTCCTCATTGTTGTAGGCTAAAAAGGGTAATCGAGTTATTCACATAAAAGCGTAAAACTGAATGCACTGGTGGTCTACAAAACTTGCGATTAGCATACAGCCGTCATTATTTCACTCTTATGGCGGACAATATTAAAATATTGATCACTGATACAAGTATGGGTTGCAGCACGTTTGAATTTAAAATGCGACAAGTAACTATTTTGTGTGCCTTTTAATGTGTTCCAATGGCACGAATCTATAATAAAAATGCAATTGTTCAGCAATAGTTTACGTATGTATGTTTTTGTGTTCAATATGGCCGTTGATGTTTATTCAATTTCTATCTACCTTTTAGTTATTACTGGGTGAATAGAACCAGTTTTGTTAATATCAAAAATTTTAAAATAAGTCCAAACAGACTTCATCGTTCTATCTCGCCGCTACATAAATTATTTGCATCCATATAAAGATCCCTCTATTCTTAAAATAGGAATTCAAAACAAATAATTTGTTTTTGCTAAAAAAGAGTTGAAAACTCTGATTAGTAGTCACAATTTTAAATTTTTTGTTTTCTTAACGTCTTAACTTTATACTAATGAAGAGGGGAGCAGCGTATAGCTCATTTAAATCTATAGTCTGTTGCAAGGTTCGATCCTACGAGGTTCCAACAGTAGCAGTCTGGGCTAACGCCTTTAATCTCTTGACCATCTTGCTTCTCCAAACAACTTTTAGAATCAATTTTATTTTTTTACACATTTAATCTGACTTTATATGATCCTTTATCAAGATCAAGATATTACAAAATAACTAATTATAACAGATAATGATTTGTTTTTGGTTTAAAGAATGGAAAATAATGGCAAATAGATGTTCTGTATCTTTTACCGAGGTACTGAAGGGAAGAAAAGAATGTCAAATGTTTGCATTAGTAGAAGCGATAAACCACCGAAATAAACAAGATAACCTTCAGGCTCGTAGCAATTCTACGTTTCAAACTATTTATGAATCTTTGAATTTAAATAACCTCACGTATCTAGATAAGGATGTGTTGGACAATACGGAATGTAATCAAAGTAGAGCAGGGCTGCTGTATTTAAAGTGCAAGCCTTGGGTGGAAGGGGGGAAATTACGATTGTTCGTTCTGTAATTTGAAACCAAAAGAATGTATTTTCCATTTTTTTTAGCGATTTGTCGAATCTTAAGTATTTTGCATGTAGCCCATATAGCTAGAGATATTACTGTAAGCAAATATATAGTCTACCAACCGACAGACGGTAGAACTAAACACTGCCTCAATGCTTGTCAAACTGAATTATAACCTTCTCATTATACAATAAAGCATTATTATTATATAACAAAATAACCACATGTAATTTCGTCTTACATCTTAGCATAATGATGAGCTGACCGGCTGTATCGTGCAGTTGTAATGGACTATAGTGTAATGGGCAATAGTGTAATGGGCAATAGTGTAATAGGCAATATTGTAATGGACAATAGTGTAATGGGCAATAATGTATTGGGCAATAGTGTAATGGGCAATAGTGTAATGGGCAATAGTGTAATGGACAATAGTGTAATAGACAATAGTGTAATGGGCAACAGTGTAATGGACAATAGTGTATTGGGCAATAGTGTAATGGACAATAGTGTAATGGGCAACAGTGTAATGGACAATAGTTTATTGGGCAATAGTGTAATTTGCAATAATGTAATGGAAAATAGTGTATTGGGCAATAGTGTAATGGGCAATATTGTAATGGACAATAGTGTAATAGACAATAGTGTAATGGGCAATAATGTAAAGGGCAACAGTGTAATGGACAATAATGTATTGGGCAATAGTGTAATGGGCAAAGCCATAACAGTATTAATAATTTAAAAAAAAATATTCTACTACTGTCTGTATAAAAAAATATATATGTGTATTTTTAAAACAGGAAAAATCAATAGCAATAATAAAACTATGGAAAAAACAAAAAGAAACAATAACTTTTTAAAATTATCTTTCTTTTACAATATTTGTTAACAAAAGAGAAACAACTGCCAACATACAACATACTGTTACAAGACACCCACATAACATAACCGTACCTCACTGGGCGCATGCGTGTATGACTGACCATTACACAATTCCCGCCCGATGTCTTGTAAGCAACAACTAGCTATTTTGAGAAAGAAATTGTTGTAAATAGCAATAAACGTAGGGGCGACCTTAAACTCTCCACTTTAATAGACATGTTGCGTGTTCGGTTCGGTGTGTCTGTTTAATTTATTATTATTATAAGTGTATGCGACCAGTCGTGCAAAGCTGAGACTGAATGGAATACTGGGAACAGCTGGCTGGTAGGCTCCCGGGGATTGGTCGGCAGGAAACGGTGACAGAATCGAAACAGTTCGCGGCCAAAGACGATTCAGTCAGCGGTGGACACAACTTGTGATTTGTTAAATGAAACTCGATTTGACTAAGAAAAAATGAATATTATTAATTTTTCTACTTTGATCTCGGGTATTTAGAATCTCTAGGAAGAAACACTCCCTACAGTTTCTTTTGTTTAACTGTTTTGATTTATCTTTTACGATTTAACCAGATTAACCTTTAAAATTAAAAGTTTTAGCGTTCCTCTAATGAGCACTGAAATGTTTTAAATATACTTTTGACTTTTAATCTCTATTGAAAACAAGACGTGAAACACCCTCCAACTGGTCTTTAGAAAGTACCAACAATTATAAGCGTTTTTACTAGTTTTTTGATTTTTTAAGGTCAAATATAAAATCTATATTTGACAGAAAATATAAAATATTATACGGTATGTCTTTAACTTTGACTTGATCTGAAGATTGTTTCAATATTATCTTAAAATAGTTCAAATATATATATAAATAATTTAATTATGAGGTTTTTTTTGCAAATATTTACATTTCGAATAACTAAAACTATTATTAACCAATAGGTTCAAAACAAAATCTAACGATCATACAACTTTTAAAATATCCATTTTGTTTAAAATTGTATACTGAATTAAACAAATAAATAAAACAACATAGTGTCGTTTTTATAGTATTTTAGTTTATGGCCTAAACAGTTATTAAAAGCGGTGTAGTCATGGAAACCAAATTTTTTAGCAGTAGGTCTAATTGAGAAAAAAACGAAAGCACGATTCACAATGTTCACTGCTAATCATATATAAATAAATATGCCATAATAAAATAAGTAAGTACATAAACCGTACAAAAAAATACGGTTTCAGAAAAAAATAGCCGGCGTCCAATAATTCAGAAAATGTTCAACATGGTGTATTACTTAATCACTCAGCACAATAAACCAAATAAATAAAGCCTGTCTCAGAATATAACAAAAACTACATAAAAACAAAACTCAGCAGACATACGGCATCCAAAAATTTGGAAAATATTTTAAATGTCCCTACTCCTTATTTACTTGCCTCAATAAATAAACATACAAACCACACAATTAAATCTGGTCTCAGAACGTAACCAAAAACAGCAGAAAAACAAAAAATGTCTTCTTGTCTCAATAGTTTGAGAATTCAAACATCATTTTACCCTAAGTAGCAACATTTTATCTTACCCATGTTATTAATTAATATTTTCGTTCTTACTTCTTAAAAATATTTGCCGCTAACGTTATTGTTCAAATAAAAAAGCAGTCGTGGGTCAGAAGACAGAAGTGAAAGCTGTCATGAATTTAAGCAATTTATGTTATTTAAACAAATTTTAGATTTCAATTTTAAATGTTACAAAATAAAAATAATACAACTTACAAAATGAGGAAGCATAGTGTCCATTTCAGAGGTATTGCAAAGAAAACTATTTTAACACAATTTACAAAATGAGGAAGCACAATGGCCATTTCAGAGGTATACCAAATAAAAATGTTAAACAATTTATGAAATGATTATGCACAATGTCCATTTCAGAGGTATTATCAAGCAAACTATTTTAACACAATTTAGGGAATGAGGAAGTACAATATCCATTTCAGAGGTATTACCAAGTAAACCTTATACTCTCCTATATACACTTGCATACTATATAATATATATAGCAGAGCTTGATGGAAAATGCGTGAAGGAATAGCATGACGGTAAAATCCGATTCACCTCCAGCAAAATTTAAAAAAAAATTTGGACGTGGTGCTGCTATAGAAGTTTTCACTTCAAAAAGCTTTATATGGTGGAATTTTAAAAGAAATTGGTCCATATTTTCACCATTAAAAGTCGCTAAATAAAAATAATGTTAACAGTTGGAGTGTTAATATTATGGTATCATCCGAATTGCAATATATTGAGGTTTAATCACAATCAGACATATATAGTTTTTTAGTGAAATTGTATAAAACAAACAAAATATTAAATTTTAAAGCGAAGTTGACACTTTTTTTAATTATCCCATTTACTAAATGTTTTTGGACAATTTAAAAGTCTCATTTTGTGTCGTTCTATTGCCAAATTATAGACATTAAGCAAGAAGTCATTGTCCTCGAGCGAGATAATAGTTTTACAATCGCTCCGGCTTTACTGGGCTTCTCAAAGATAAATCTGAAAATCCGACAAGAAAGCCCGTTGTAATTGCGAATAAAACAACACCCCCTCGAAGGGGTTGCGGAGGGCGGTACGTACAAAGTTCATTACAAAACAAGTTAGCGACAACAGCCCTTTGAGACATAAAACGATTTCCCCAAAACCCGAGACACGACTCCTCCTCTTCGAAAACTTCCCACTAGTTCAATAAAACCGTTCACCAAGTAGGCCTACTGGCTAATTAAAGTTTTCAACGCCGGAACCGAACTCAAATATAACGTCCTACGAAGTATATTAATATTCACGACAGGTCCCGTCGTCTTGGATGCGGATTTAATAGTGTCGGAATATATACAATCAAATGGAAATCACGGCGATTACCGCTTGTTTGGAGCTTCTTTGGAATTTACATTGTAGGCTGGATTAATAGCGCCTGCAGGGCCGTTTTGATTTTCTCCTGGAACGGTAGGTCGGCGGTGGTGAAGACGACGTTTAAATAATTCGTGTTAAAAATTGATTGTATTTTGGGTTCCTTTTGGGTAATGTACGGAGAAAAGTTATTTAAAAGAGAAGTGTTGCCAAATCGAACGGTAAGAAGGGAGTAGCATCTTAAGTGAACATTCTTAACATGTGTCAAGCTTGTTCGACTAAGGTTTTTAGGTATCAAAAAAGGTAAAAGATTTTGATAGTTAACAACTTTGATATTGTTAAGTAGGGCGTAATGAATTTTGATGTTCGGCAGCCTCATTTTGGTCAGCCCTCGTTGAAAGGGATGGTCGTATAAAATTTCGTTTCAGACAAAAGTTTAGGCAACATTTAGAATTAAAAAAAAAATAAGAGCAGTTAGCTCAGTTAAGGGTCTGCTCCAGTAAACGAGAAATCCACCGGAACGCAAACGCCTCTCACTATATCCCTATCTAAACAGTGCAATTTCTTGAGTGTTGAAAAAAAAACTGAATATTCTTTATAAAATTTCGGATCCGGCTTGATAATTATTTTTCGTTAGGCCCTATTAGTTTTTTATTGTGTTAGGAAAAAAATTCAAACTTTGTACTTACAAAATGTCAAAATCAAAAGCATTTAAAAAAAATGTAAATTGCAAGACGGATGCGTATTGTGACTGTGCTTAAAATGAGATCTTGCAAACAATTTTATGATAAAAAATAAACGAAATAAATGGTTTGAAATTTAACATTGATTTTATGGGATAAAAATCCAAGATGGCTGCCACTACAGCAGACCCTTAATTGAACAGTTTGCACAGTGTTGTCTAGTTGTTTCTAGCCACGCACGTCAGCTCTTTACTACTGTATTATTTATTCTTCTGTTGTCACCGCCATGGCGAAAAAAAGAACATCTTGTGAATTTCATTGACGCGTAATTTCAACTGCACGAAAAACTGAGAGAACTGAGAACAGAACTGAGGAGAAAACTGAAGTAGCCCAAACACCACACAGTTCACACAACTGTGCAGTTTTATTTGCACAGATAAACTGATCGTGTGTGGGCCCCTTTAGAGAGTTTTTAACTTATTGTCCTCCATTTTTCATATTAAGAGAGTTAAAGTGATTTGTCTTGTTTTCGAAAAACCTTCTCATTTATGCCCTTTGCTCCGATTCTATCTGAATACGAACGATGTTATTTGTACAGGGTGATTCAGGAAGAAACGGAAAAACTTTCAGAACGTGTTCTACTAGTGAAACTAAAGAAAAACGTTTATAAACATGGGTTCGGAAATGTTTCGCTTTCCAGTTATCTACCTTTTTTAGTACATATCTTAGGATGTAGCAAGTATTAATATTAAACCCACATTTGGATACGCATTTGGTATGAAATCTTTTACGAATGTTCAAAAAACCAAAACATTTTTTCATATATTTTAAAAATGGCTGCCATTTAAAATGTTTATTTAATGTAAAATCACTAGAAAACCACTAACTTTACAAAAGAATATCAAGAAACAAAAAATTCTTTTTTTAATGACAAACATGACGAGATTTTTACTATGGAGATATTGGCTAAAAATTTAAATAAAAAAATATCTTGGTCAGTTATATATATTTTTTGATATATTTTACATTAAACATTTTTAACGTACATTTTGAAAATATATAAAAAACTGTTTTGTCTCTGTTTGAAGTTATCATTTATTAATGATGGATGTTCAATTTTATTATTGGTTATGCGGACATTTGCTATCATTTGTGAGTTAAAAATCAATACACAAAGTTTCGGGAATATAAATCAACTCCAGTTAGCAAGTGACTAACAATGAAGGGAACATAAACCTAGAGATCTAGGCCTATGGAAATAAAACAAGTAAAGCTAAAATATACCACTAACCTTAACCATCTACATAGTACATCTCAGAGCTGAAACTGAGAAGTCAAAAAATACAACAATACAAACACAGAAAAGCACGAACACACACCTGAAGGCAAAACACGTGTTCACAGACCGGAGTCAGACAAACAAGTTTATGTTCCCTTAGTTAGACACTTGATAACGGAGTTGATTTATATTTCCGAAACGTAGTGTATTGATTTTTAACACACATATGATGGCAAATGTCCGAATAATTAATAATAAAACCAAATAAGTATCAAACATTTTGCGTTCAATATAATTCCTACAACCAAAGATATTCGATTTAAAAAAAACACAGGATGATAAGGACTTTGAAACGGAACATCCTTTTTCGAAATATACCTCAAACTCAGATAATATCCTAGTCTAAATTATATACAATTATAACTCCGATAAATCTGCTTAA
Source organism: Philaenus spumarius (assembly GCA_018207615.1). Lineage (NCBI taxonomy): Eukaryota > Metazoa > Arthropoda > Insecta > Hemiptera > Aphrophoridae > Philaenus > Philaenus spumarius. The sequence continues at coordinate 197,915 of JAGFPH010000120.1, read as the reverse complement.
AATTTTCTACTTTCGTCCACAAAATAATTATTTCACTTTACAATATTCACTAGATATGTTTATTGCGTAAGAGGATAGTTATAAACGAAACAAACTATTCCCAAAAGTAAGAAACATCTCTATATTACGGTTTAACTTGAAATAATTTGCATATATAATAGTCCCCTGAGGGCATGATGTTTTAAAGTTGCAGGTTAAAGTTGGTCTTAAAGTCCGGGAACAGTTCATTTGCTAACCAGGAAAGTTCCGGGTTCCCTCGGGTCGGCCGTGAACGGGTCGCATTAAAAGATCTCTCCTTTTGTCTCTAAACTTATTTTATCGCAAAAGAACCTTCTCTCGAAGGAATGCCGATATAAAAAAACGCGCAATTTAATAGAGACTCTCTCGGCCATTAAGAGACGAATGTTAGTTTTATATTTTTCCGCTGGACCGAACCTGAAATGGCTTTAGTTCTTGAATTGTGCTCAATTTGGTTTTATCGCTGTACGGATTGTTGCTTGAGCATATAAAATGTAATGTTATGTTTTGACGTAATAACTCGGTAGTGTAGTAAAAAATATATAATTGGAATATTTGGATTAAAATTTTATTGTGTCTATAATTTTATACGGCGGAAATTTAAAGAAATAACGTAAATTAGTTAATTGTTTTGAGCAATTAGAACGGAAATTTAAAACAAAACTACTGGTGTTCAAGAACAACGGTCAGGAATATTTATGTATGAAAAAGTACTATATTCTGTAGGCTATATATAATATGAATTTACCAAATTAACAATATTTTGTAACCCACACGGGGAGGGCAGACTAGCTGGGCATACAAAGATTGTTTTGACATCCCTGGCGCTCATGAGTCAGTATTTGTAATTACATTTGCACTCAAGACACGTAAATAAAACGTTTCTTACATTTAACCTTCACTTTAGAATGGCATTTTTATTGAATCAGTGCGACTAAATATTCACAAATAAAATTTAAAAATTCATAACAGTATCTAAAGATTTGTAAAAATTTGTTTTACTTTATTTAATTTTTGTCTTTAATGTTTTTTTATGTGTGCTATCAGAGTTTCCTTGAATTTTTTTGTTATTTTGTTGCTTTTATGTTTGCTATTACAGTTTCCTTTTAACGTTTTTGTTATTTTGTTGTTATGCTTCCTATTAGAGAGTTTCCTTTTGACGTTTTTATTATTTTGTTTTGTTATGTTTGCTATTAGAGTTTCCTTTTAATGTTTTTGTTATTTTGTTGTTTTTATGTTTGCTATTAGAGTTTCCTTTTATGTTTTTGTTATTTTGTTTTTATGCTTGCTATTAGAGTTTTCTTTTAAAGATATTGTTATTTTGTTGTTGTTATGTATGATTTTAATGTTTTTGCTATTTTGTTGTTTAGTTTGATGTTTTATTTTATACCCAAGGTAGTAATTATTTATTACTTTTAAACTAATTCATCTGTTTTGTCTTGTTAATTATTTCAAGATTTGAAATAGTTTTATTTCTACTGTTAATATTTTTAGTCGTTTCTGTAACAATTGGATCAACAATTTGTTAGGTTTGTCCAGACTGGTTTTAGTTATTTTTAATTACCCTTATAGTTTGTAATGTTTCGATTTTTATGTTATGTTAGGAGCATTGTATGATGATGAAAAAACATACATATATAGGCCTAGTAGTAGTCGTACTCGACTCCACCCGTATTACAAACAAAACAACCTGAAACTTTTCCTGCATTTTTTGAGTATCCTAATTGTACGCAATAAATGATGCCAAAAAGGCATTTTTATTACAATCAGCTGTTCTGCTAAAACTGTTAGTAAAGACATTTATCTTCATCGATTTAACTAGAGTAGACACATAAACCAAACGACGAGGTTTTCTCAAAACCATTTAATTTGTTGAATTTCTGCACCAAATTTAAGCAAGCACGATGAGCAAGCAGTGAAGTTTCATAAAAATAGGAAATGGGTTTTTTATTTAATAAGTAAAGAACGCCATTTGTCTTCTTCATAATATAGTACAAATTCTCTGAATCAACCAGATAAAATAAAACCTGAACCCAAAATCTCACAACAAATACGTTTACTAACTTGACGCGTTTCAACGACAATGTCGCCATCCTCGGTGGTTATAGTTTGGTTACTGTAGCCCGTGCATCACTGAGAATGGCGACATTGTAGTTGAAACGCGTTTGAAGTTAGTAAACGTATTTGTTATGAGATTTTGGTTTCAGGTTTTATTTTATCTAACTACTTTCTCACAAGTCAAGCTCAATAGTTATTCATCTCTGAATTAACGTTTTAATTATTTTGGCGTTCAACGTTCCAATTCGTCTACATCTACAATGCTTAAATTTCTTTCTTAGTTTTAATTACATAAAAAACTAAATTTATGTTGATTAATTTCAATTAAATCTTTCGCAAAAGCATCCCTTAATCCACGTCATTACTCCCGAGTAATTCGTGAACCAATCTGCCGTTAGGAGTGCCTAACTACCGTCAGCGTCGTAACTTTAATCGTGCGATTAAACAATAAAACACAAATTAGTTAAAGCGTACTACGGTAACAGATTAGCGATGTATCATCCGCGACCGTATTTACCCCGTAACAATATTGCCGATTCAATCCAATTTGTTTTATCCGTTTATTTTGCGCCCACTAATGTACCCCGAGTTGCCCAATTCCGGTAATGGTATTAAGTAATACAAATTGGGTCCGGGGGTTGAGGGTTAGGATGATTCACCTTCTGCAGATGTGACTCAAACGGGTTCGATCCGTGATTAAAGTTGACTAGCTTTATTAGTTTTCCGTCACCCTCGCGAGGAGCGCACGTGTCGACGCATCTGATATTTGTCTTATTCTAGCCTAATATTTCACACGAGTGTAATTGTAATTTCTTCCCCTATACTGTTTTGGTATGTATGACTGGTTACTGTATATAAATTAAACTTAACAAGGTTCTACAGTGTGTTTCACAATTCTCTGTCAGTACTTTTGGGTGTTAGGCCTACTTTTGGTCCAAGTCCCTAACAGCAACCTTTTGTTTTTTCAATCATGAATTTTTATCTCAAAAACATATTTATATATTAAGATAAAAATGTTGTAAATCAAAAGCCAAACTACACAAAAATAATCAATGTTTCCCAACCGCCCAAATCAAAATGGCGGATGGTTAAACTGTTTCCTGTTGAATATCTCGAAAACTATTAACTTTTTAATGGATTTACAAGAGACTAAATTGTTTTTTTTTTTTTTATGAGAAACAAAATTGGTTTTTTATTTTTTGCCCTACAGGTCAAAGGATATTCGATTTGTGAACGGAAATAAATAATACAGTATTGGTGAGTACCGGTAAAAGGAGATGACAGCTCCCAAACGCATTATTACCGCACAGAGTTAGCATCAAAGGGAATATGTTTTGTTCGTTTAAAGAAACATTGTGTACACTGTAATATTTCTTAGTACATATAGATACATCTAACACTACGGTTTTTTCTCAAATTTTTAACTCTAATAGATTACTTTCGGAAATAGATACGCCTATAGGTACATTTTCAGGAGAAGTTTTTTTTTATCACTGGATAAAACTGTTTCAAAAGTAGCCCACAAAATTTGTATTTTTTTGAATTGCCAAAGTTTAGCCCCCAAATTGATGGCGAGAATAAATACTACATTAGTTGGGAGGGGGGGGGAGGAAATGATGGCTCCCAAACATTTGACTACCTTACGACGTTGCATGAAAGAAGACACGTTTTGTTCCCTTTTTTACGAAAGTTTTTGTTTTCCTTTATATCAAAGTACATCTAACAGCAGTATTATTATTTTTCCAAAATTTTAACTCTCGTTGAACGGAAATTTTATGAAAGAACAATGGGAACAACTTCCAGCATATTTAATAAATGTTCCGATATCCTGTGTAACTGTCAAAAGCAGCCCACGCTGCATTACAAAGAAATGTAAATATTGATTTTTTACCCCACCCCCCCCAATTTGGATGGTAAAATATGTTTTGAATTTTGATTATTGATGTATGTATGTGGGTTGGTATGCTTCATATTTCTGTAAATTTCTTTGGCATGCAGATTAATAAACGTGATCTTACAAAACCATAAAAGAATTTTTTTCCATATAATTTTTAAATGCGACCACTTTAAATATTAAACATCGAATATTTTGATACGAGACTAAACACATTCCAGTTTTATTATTTTCGGCAGCCAGTTAATTTTGCAATCTATTCTAATCTAAATTGCGACGTATTCCCAGAGTTCTGTATTTATAGTTCAACGTAACAAACAACAACAATATCCCTTCATCCATTGTATTGGATTACAGTTTGGGAATCAAAGGCCTTCTTAATCCTCTGCGACGATTGTTTGGTTACAAAGCACTGCACACTACCCAGAGCTCGGGCTAATATCGGAACATCTTGGGGAGAACACTGTCACGTGACGTGCCCGCATGTGTTGCCAGCTTAGGGAGATCAGTTGGAAGTAAAGCGAATACGTTTATAGAGAGTATCTAATCCGCTGCCTTCTAATGACGCATCTAATGAAATGTACGTAGATGCGAAAACATCAAGTTCCTTCTGGCATTCGGTGCTGTTTAGACGACAAAATATAACTCCGGGACGAAAAGAGATACCAAGAGTATTCGAAACTTCGTTTATTTCCTGTCATTAAAGTCTCTTGCTGGAAAAGATATCACAAATAGGTAACTCCGAAACTTTATCATTACTCCCAATAATTTTGATCAGAGCTTGTGTTCAATAAAGTTGTACAACGTACACAAGCTAAGGTGGTAATTAAATCACTAAATCAAATTATTAAGTTTCATTGAATACTAATACAGGAGTGATATGTTAAAAGATACTAAAGGGTTCCGCCCCTGCTCGCTTACCTACTAACCAACCCTGCTGTGAATAAAATGCAAACAGATTATTGTATACACCGAAAGTTTCACGGAAATGCCGATTGATTAGACTAGATTCACTTGGATCGGACTAGGGTGGGGTGGGGGTAACGGTCCCAATCCTGACGCTTGCGCAGTAGGGCCAGAGTTTTTGCGTGAATGACAAGCATTTTTTTAAATATAAAATAGAGAGCTAACAGCTTGTCTTAAAATTCGAGATACAAAATTATTCCACGAAATCAGGTGTTCAAATTCTTCATCGAAAATAATAGCTTTCATGCAATTTTGCAATATTTATGGGCCTAAATTTGCTTGAAATTTTTTATAAGTTTCCCCTGAAAGTTGAGCCCATACTCTTCAGAAGGAAGTTCAGGGCGCAACAGACGAGGAATAAAAAACATGTGTGTGATTATTTATCACCTTTTAATCATTTTTTAATTTTCAGGAACATAATAATTAATATAGGCTACGTTAAAAAATAGGACGCCATTTTAAAACAGTTGGAGGACCAAAGTGACATTCATTGGAAAGTATCCAAATTGAACATTGTTTGAAAGGATATGTCATTAGGAGTATTTGATAAAACTTCGAGTTTTGAGAAGAGTAATTAAAAATACAAAAACAAAATGTAAAATAAAACTATCTTTGTAACTCGGGACAAATGTTTACATTTCAAAATCCTTCAAAATCTACCAATTAGTTTTACATAATTTTACTAGCTATATTTTGCCACATTCCGTAGCTACTTGTTATTCCCTCTCCCACTTTAATCTTGATAAAATTAAATATGCACCCGCAAATATACAATTCTTCTTGCGATGTTACCAACATTCTAGTTTTATAATCGAAAACCAAACCTCGCGGTCGGACGGACAGACGGTCGTATGAATAACACCTTTAGTTTATTTACAACGCTACTGTACATAGTCGTAAATAAACCGTTATTTACATACGCGAAGGATTTATTATTGAACAGCGGTGGAGACTCCATCTCTGGTTTACATTCGGATTAAACGTAAAAGTAGGGTTCGTAGCCGCTATAAAATTTATATTTGGTGTTAGACTTTATTTCTGTCCGGTCTTACGCTCGGTTAACAATTTATGGCGGTTGGAGTTCATAAGCGAAGGGCGTGTGTGTGAAAGCGATCATTGTATTATATCTGTAGATATGGGCGTATCGTATGGGATTATAGTTGGACAGAACGCGTATCTAGCGGTTAATAAATAATAATAAATTTCATTTAGAGATAGTAAAAGCTTCTGGATATTGTCAACGCTGTAATAAAATGATTTCTGGTGTCGCAACGAATCTAAATATACAGAAATTGATAATTATTGATTTATATAGAATGTTTTAACTATGAGAAACTGGAAATAAATAAAACTGGATAAGTGTAATCATATTAGTTGAGAAACCTACAATACACGTTTTTAGAGAGCCTTAAAATATATTTAGTAGAGAACTATAAAATAAATATTAGTACATAAACCTTACAAAATATTAATATAGTACCCTAAACTACATATTTTTTTAGAGCATCCTAAAATACATATTTGTAGGAAATCCTGAAATACATATTTGTAGAGAATCCTAAAATACATATTTGTAGATAAACATAAAATTCATATTTTTAGATAACCATAAAATACATATTTGTAGAGAATCCTAAAATACATATTTGTAGATAACCATAAAATACATATTTGTAGAGAATCCTAAAATAAATATTTGTAGAGCCTGCTAAAATACATATGTGTAGAGAATCCTAAAATACATATTTGTAGAACATCATAAAAGACATATTTGTAGAGCATCCTAAAATACATATTTGCAGAGAATCCTAAGATACACATTTGTAGATAATCAAAAAATACATATTTGTTCTTCTCAAATACATATTTGTAGAGCATCCTAAAATACAGATTCGTAGAGAATCCTAAAATACATATTTGTAGAGCATCCTAAAATACATATTTGGAGCATCTTAAAATAAATATTTGCAGATAACCATAAAATACATATTTGTAGAGCCTCCTAAAATACATATTTGTAGAGGATCCTAAAATACGTATTTCTAGATAACCATAAAATACTTATTTGTAGAGAATCCTGAAATTCATATTTGTAGAGCATCCTAAAATACATATTTGTAGAGCATCCTGAAATACATATTGTAGATAACCATAAAATAAATAATTGTAGAGCATCCTAAAATACATATTTGTAATGGATCCCAAAATACATATTTCTAGCGCATCCTAAAATACATATTTGTAGACCACCCTAAAGTACGTATTTGTAGATAACCAAAAAATACTTATTTGTGGAAAATCCTGAAATTCATATTAGTAGAGAACCGTGAAATACATATTGGTAAAATATACTAAAATAATATTAGTAGGAAACCCAACTTATTAGTAAATCGTAATAAAATACAATCTTGTTAGTAGAGAACCCTAAAATACTTTAGTATAGAACCCTTAAAAATATTAGTAGCCTATAGAACCTTAAAATACAAATTAATTTGTAAAGCATCATAAAATACAAATTTGTAGATAACCGTTAAATAGAATAAATATTAATTAGTAGATAACCCTAAAATAAATATTACCAGAGGTTCCATTTAGTAGAGAACCATCAAATATAATATGTAGTAGTAGAGAACTATAGTAGAGAAATATAATATAGGCTATAGTAGTAGGTAACCATAAAACTAATATTGGTACAAAACCAAAGAATAAATATTAATAGATAACCATAAACATATGTTATTAGATAACCATATGATAAATATTATCAGAGATCCCTAAAATAAATATTAGTAGATACCATAAAATAAGAATAAGTTGAAGTTGTAAATAACAGAATAAAAAAAGTAATCGAAATGTTGCACATCCAACATATAAAACCTTTCTGTCTTAATTTCACGATCCCAAATGTCCGTAGCAATACAACAAGATGTAAGAACCCAAGGATAGATTACGGTATAAAATCCAAACCTAATACCACTTTTATGTACGCAATAAAAACAGCTTTAGAAACGAACTGCATTGATTAATAAAAATCAGTAAAGATCCTCACGATTTATTGCGAACCCCGTGTAAAGTTGAGATGATTAGAGTTAGCCAGGGATTTGCGAACAACGGAAAAGCGATTCACTCGTTTGTAATTCTAATTTATTGCAATTAGCATTGAGATTTATTTAGTAAAGCGCGAAATGTTCGCCATTTATCTAGATCCTGTATCCAGGCTTTTATGTTGAAAGATTCGTGTGGGTAGGAACGGTGTAGCAGTGTAGCCTTACTTGTATTGAGGTTTGATTCTAGTGAAGATAGTGCGTGCGTAATAGTAGTTTAAACGAAATGTAACTTTCGTTTTTAACAAGTAAACCCTGTGTTTAAATTATATTTAGTAATAGGGTATCCGGGACTTCGTTTATTTCCTGTCATTAAAGTCTCTTGCTTAAAAAGATATCACAAATCGGTAACTCCGATTAAAAACACCTTTCGTTTTTATTCGGGACTTCGTTTATTTCCTGTCATTAAAGTCTCTTGCTTAAAAAGATATCACCAATCGGTAACTCCGATTAAAAACACCTTTCGTTAATATGGGGCTGGAAATAACACCCAAACTTTAAGATTTGGAAAATCTATAATGTTGTTAGCGTTTAAAAAATGATAATAAAAATGACTGTATTTATTAATTAGCTGTCGTACATGACTTCACCCGTTTCAACTTCTGTCTACTATTTTGGTAATTTGCTGCTGACACTGTATCAATGAACTTCGTTGAAAACAGATTGTTTAATGTAATACATGGACCCACAGTTGGTTATTTTATTTATAGTTACAATTTCTACGTTCTTTGTAGTTATTTAGTTCTCAATTCCGAGATAAGTTACAGCCCGTCATAAGTTACAGAAGACATTTTACAGTTTACATTTTCTTGCTCTTAGGTTGGCACCTCATAGGCGATTTGGCGAGGAGGCGTATTGTAAATTTTACCAGAAATGTTAAACTCACCACACTATTATTTTCCAAAACACAATCTCAAAATGGCGCCACAAAAGATTAAAATGTAATTGGAATAAGGTTAATTAGTAAAATTTGTTATTACAACTTTTTCCCGCTTATTGTTTGGTTTATCTTAAACTGTTACCTAATTTATGAAAGGCATCCAAATTGAGGATGTTTTTATTTTTTCAATGATTATTAGTTCAAAAAGACCTCAATGAAACCCAGCACATGCCCAAAAGACAATGCTTATCACTTCACTAAAAATGTCATCAATATTGTATAAATATTTTTGAATTATAGAGTACAAAACTTTTCCTTTTTATAACTAGGTATGTAATATAGATGTTTTAAACAAAATCTCAATAATGTTTAAAATTCTGAAGGCGTAAGCAATGATCACAAAGAAAACATCTTAGAAGTATTTATACGTTTACAAGATCGATTTGTTTAGTGATGAAGAAATACTAAACGAAATTATTCAAACAAAGCAAACTTAAGCTTGTAAATTAAGTAGACTTGAAAAATGTACCATAAAATTTAATAAATAAGTATCCAGGAAAGTAAGATAGAGGGGAGATGGCGTCCCCCCTCAAGCTATGGCCTCCCCTAATGTAATCCCCTTGTCCGTGAGTCTCCATGTCACCCAAGGGAATCCCGGTACAACGTTGCCAAGTTTCAACAACTCGAAACGTCTTACCCGTCTCCTACTTGAATTGAGAAATGCAAACAAGGTTGTCATCAGAACTTACCCCTCGTTTTATCCTAACCCCCTTCGGCTATGTACTCGACTAAAACCCCATTGTGCGGTACCGAAATAACTTTTCCAATCACCGATGTACCGAGATTTCCAATACAAGGAAGAGATCTTATTCAAATATAATTTTATGGAGACATCTGCGTATCCCCGGGAGGACGGCGCACTACGGAGGAAACCTTCTCAATTCAATTTGTGAAATGGAAACCATATGAGATGTACAGAGAGAATCCCCATTGGCCGGCGCGTCGGTATAACCAACCTTTTTTACGCGTTGACTTGAAACTTCGTGAACTTTGCCGCTAATTGTTTGTTTTCTCTTTTTGTTAATTTGTCTTTTAATTTTATGATCTCACTAAAGTTGCGTAAGTACAATAGAATAATGTTTGTGTCTTTTCTGTTCCAGGTATGTTTTAAGTATTCTTTCTTTGGCTCCGAGTCGTAAGTAGCTATGAGTCTAGAATTGTTTGAAAAAGAAGTACAATAAACGGTACCAGATAACTGCCACATACTTTCTCCCAGTTGAAACTTTATACCTTTCCAAGAGTAGCATAGGAGGTGGTTATTTAGAATTGCAAAAGTAGGAAAATGTTACCATGGAAAATATTAGATGCATGTAACACACATCCATATTATATTATTATTATTATTTAAACTATTCGATCGATTTCGAACAAATTTGCACCAAACATGTCAATTAGGCCTTTATAGATGCACGAAAAAAGGTTTTGAAAAACCCTTTTTGGCCAAAAACCCCCAAAAATCAGTTATTATTATTATTATTATTATTACCCAAACGAGAATTTTTAGAAAGATGCGGTTTTTTGCATATGGTAGGGTACATTAAGGGCTACAAATAAGCCAAATGTTATCAAAATCGTTAGAGCCGTTTTTGAGAAATCTAGATTTTTCTCGTTTTTTGACAATTTTTGGGAGGTAAAACCCCTAAAAATCAAAAATTTGAATAGTGAAAAAAAACGCCTGGATATATTCTAGAACTACACCTACATACCAAATTTCATCAAAATCGGACCATTGGTATGGTCTCCAGCTCTGTACACATCCTTACAGATACACAGACACACGGACAGACATAACAACAAAAAAAACACACTTTTTTGGGTTCAGGGAGTACCAAAACAAATAATTCCACAAAAATATTTTTGGGTTCAGGAATCACCAACACAGGTAATTCCACTAAACAATTTTTTGGGGTTCAGGGAACACCAAAACATATAATTCCACTAAAAATTCAAATTAGAAAATTTGGACGAAAACAATACTTTCTCCATATACTACGTATAGGGTGGAGAAAGTAAAAGTGGTCTCCGTTTAAGGATGTTTCATACCAGAAAAACACAGTTCCATACAAATATCTGCAGTGTTAGGAAACTTTCACTGAATTTCGAAATTAAACTTTTGTAGTTTGCGGAACACCTAAACTATAATTCGAAGATGGCAGAACTAGTACTATCATTTTACTTTCTCACTGTACTATATACAGAGCAAGTATAGTGATCGCAAAAAAATCAATGTTGAGATTTTGTGGAAATATCCGTTTTGGGACCCCCTGAGTCCAAAAAAGTGTTTTTCACAAAATGTCTGTCTGTCAGTACGTATAAAAAGCTAGAGAGAAAACTATTCGATCGATTTCGAACAAATTCGCACCAAACATTTCAATTAGGCCTGTATAGATGCACGATAAAAGTGTTTGACAAATTTTGAAAAACAACCCTCTTTTTGGCTCAAAAACTCAAAAAAATCTGTTATTATTTTTTTATAAAAAATCGGCTCTAACGATTTTGATAAAATTTGGCTTATTTGTAGCCCTTAATGTACCCTACCATATGAAAAACTCGACCGCTAAGGACGAGAGTTAACGCTTTTACATCCGCTGTAATAACCATTCCCCCATTCCCTACCCAATCAATCTGGCAACACTGTACGAGTCTAGGACCGAGGGCCAGTTGCCTAAAAACTTTGACGAGGGTAATTTGACAGCCAGAGGCTTGGCGGAGCGAGGGCCAGCCGGCTAAGGATCAGTGACCTGTCTACTGTGCGGTGGGTGTGCGGGTGGAAAGGTTTTAATTATCGTTTATGTATTCCGATAACAGTATGATTATAATATTTATATAATTATAATATTTCGTCGTATTATCACTTTATATAATTAGAATTAAAAAAAAACTAGAGGACTTACCTAAACTGTTTAGTCGCAGTATTTTGCCGATAACAGTATGATTATAATATTTGTATAGTTATAATATTTCGTCGTATTATCACTTTATATAATTAGAATTAAAAAAAACTAGAGGACTTACCTAAACTGTTTAGTCACAGTATTTTGCCGATAACAGTATGATTATAATATTTGTATAATTATAATATTTCGTTGTATTATCACTTTATATAATTAGAATTAAAAAAAACTAGAGGACTTACCTAAACTGTTTAGTCATAGTATTTTGCCAATAACAGTATGATTATAATATTTGTATAATTATTAACCTTAAAAACTCTTCTATAGAAATTAGTTTAGAGTCGTACTCTATGCATTTAATCTTATCCCTCCCCTGAATCACTTCCGCTCTGGGGAGTCGACTGGCCCTCGGCCCTACCTGGCTGTTTTGACAGTTTTATGACCCCCACGGCAAAAGATCGGCTGGCCCTCGCTCCGTTTTCCACACTGTACAGTTGTTATCTACTCAAATGCGTTACACTTTTCGTACTCCAGGTTTCCATGTGCGTAAGGTAAATCGAAAAAATTACTGTTTGAAGAAGTAGGGTTGAACCGATTTCGGTCTTATAATTAATAGGAACGTTGGAAATTTTATAGCAATATGGTATTAGTGGGTAACATCTTGACGGGTAGACGGCCTCTGCAATAGCAGGAGCTTATTTGCACTCTAATCATTACGACGTGGACCGTGCATAGGAGATCAATTGTCGCGATGAACCTATCAGAAATCCATTAATCTATCTGTCACACGATTCAGAGTAAGAGACAAGAATTCGATTTTATATCCGCCGATTCCTTAAACTATAGCACACTGAAATCTATTAATCCAAACAAATTTCCATTGACAGTTTAATACGGACATGCTTTGTATTTTATTCCTACTTTTGCTTACAGATTGAAACCCAATAAAGACGCTGATCGCATCAATAAACCAAGTAACAAACAACATAAAACTCCATCAAATCGTCAGGAACACGCCTTACGCTAGTTAACAAGTTTGTTTGCAAAGCTCACAATAAATATTCAGCGCAACAAGCTGCATTGTGAGTTTAATGTCTTACATAATATTTCAGCGACACTGGGATTGGCCGGTCTATCCCGATCATCAATTGTGACTTTTGTTAATACTTTTTTCAAATTTTGTACAAAAGTGGCCTTTTAAGGGCTCGATTTAGCTAAACAATATTTACGAATCGTCAATAAAAATAATAAAAATATTAAATATCTATACTAATATTATAAAGAGGTAAAGTTTGTTTTTTGTTTGTTTGTTTGTATGTAGGGGGTAATCTCTGGAACTACTGAACCGATTGAAAAAATAGTTTTACTAATAACAATAAAATATATCAAATTACATTTGCATAAAAATGCTTCTCCTTTATTAGCGCCTAATTGATATACGTGACACGCATCAAGGACTTGGTATACATTTTAATTGTCAAAACAACTGTCTAAAAATAAACAAATATGCTCGCAAGTCAAGATTTGTAAATAGCTACCAAAACTTTGTTTTAACTGACAATGCAGCGTATTATCCATTAATCAATTTTCGGGTACACCGATCTTAAAAATTAGGTACTATCGATTAGGTACTGATTCAAATACAAGTTCGCGAAAATCGACTTTAAATCCAAACAAATGTGACTAAAACGTGCCAGCAACATATAAACGTCCACCATTTTGAAATTATAAAAAAAGCAACGTTTCGTACTGTAAAAGAAAGCGTACACGAAAATCTTCACTCGTTATCCTGCCGAGTTATGAAGAAACACAAAATAACCTTTAAACGGAAAACAGATTGGTTGTGGAATTGTGAATCACCCTACGACAGTGTTATCACTGTAACCGACTTGACACTACAAAAAAAGACTCCGGAAACAATTTCCGTGGAGAGGCACTTATCCGAATCAATCTTTGAACCGTTGCCAACAATCTTTGTGGTTTCGTGGAACCTAAGCTATAATTCAAAGACCTTCGAAGCATGTACCTTTAGACTATACATTGGAAGTTCGATTGCTTTGAAATGTTTTTAACGGACTTGGCGCGCAAAGGGTGTCGATTTGATTTATTGAACATTTTTTCAAAGAATTATTTTACTTAAGAATTTCCTTTTTCCTCTCAGAAATTCTTTCAACAACATCCAGTTAATTTATTTGCTTTGTGAATTACGTACGAAGAGCTATTTAACAATGTCGAGAAAATTGTTTAAACATGTATTATTACATGAGATAAATAGACTTTAGTAATTATGTCTAAACACATTGTTAGCAGATCTTCAATGAAAATCTCGAGGGTCACGCTTCGTTCCCCCCAGGGACGCCTCTGGGGGGGGGGGGCGTCCCTTAAACTCGAAACGTTGGAAAATTGAGGGTTTTAAAAAGTTGGAATTTTGGTTTTTAAAATTAAATAGTATGCAAAACCATCTAATACCCACGTTTTTTGTTTGGGTTTCGAAAGTTTTTGATGTTAATTGCCATCATTCACAAATAACCAGCAAGTTATAATTCAGAATCAAACAATGTTGGGAAAATTCAAATATTTCTGAACCAAATAAATACATTGTCTTTCTTTAAATGATGTTGAAAATGGTGGGGAAAAAATGGGGAATGTTTTTCAATAATGTGATGAGCAAGTTGAAATTTATATAAAATATTAGAAACTCTTAAAATACTCAATATAGCATCTGCAGTGTTAAAACCCCTACTTAGAGAAGTTCATTTTTTTTAAATCCGAGGGTAAGTCTCCAGGGCCCATCTCCACTGAGATTTATTCCACATAACATAACCCAAATATGGTCAAAATTGTTGGGAAATTTTAGATTTTGTCCCCCACCTCCAAATTATTTGTTGTAGCAACGTCCCTGCCTTTAGATACAGTAGGCCTAATTACAACAGCATTCCAATGAAAACGTTTCAATTTCAAACGTTAGTTTTTGTAAGCAAACAGTTTTTATCAATACTGACTACGCATCAACCCTGGCAGATGTTGTTATCCATAATGTATCGCCTGTTGGGGGGTAGATTCGTCCCTGGAGACTCGCACGCATTGACTTACAAACGATTGTCTCTTGCATTTTGTATGCGCGAAGAACAAAAAATTATTAATTTCAACAACCCTAAATAAACGGACAAAATGGAGGCACTTTACACTACGAGGAGAACGGGGAAGACGGGTTAAAAATTTGATCATATTGTCCGTCACAGTATGAGTTCAAAAGCTTTGATCTAGTCTTCTTGGAACAGTGTTTTCGCAAAACTCGATTAAAAGAATTTACATTATCGGCTGTGAAAAGTTGCGTTCATACAGCAGAGTCTTATTCAACTAGAGCTCGACCTTCTAATGTAACTTATAAAACTGTGTGGTTATTTATTTTATTTTCATAAATTAGTTGAATGAAAAGCCTCAATAAGGCCTAATATCACCGGAGTTTTTGAAAAAAAACATTATTCCCAAGATGTTGCCAAAAATGAGAAATAATAAGTTATATACTTTATGTTAAAAAAAAACACCAAGAACAGTTTGAAAATAATATAACCTGTTGTCGACTTCTTTTTGGAAATAATATATCAGGAGAAAATAAGTCAGGTTTTTTTTAATTCTTTGCAAAACTTTCTCCACTACCTGAATACGGCTAAAAATAATGACTTCAGGTTTCTGGAGATATTGTTTTCAAAAAAAGGAAAATTTACGTTTGAGATTAAAAAGTTCAACCCCTATGAGGTGAAAAGTTCGTGAATTGTAAAATTGTATTAGTTTCGTAGTTTTTCCACATTCTAAGATATATTTATACTCAAATCGTGTTAAATTTCAATATACATCGGTTAGGTAACAGTTTCACTGAAATCTGGTATTGTAACTATTTTTTAAGTTCAATCGTAATAAACAAGAACCTTCTAATATAAGTACGGGAAACCCCTGCCTGTTTCGCACGCAAACCCCGTGTACATTATCATGTTATGTTTTCTTTGTAATGAAGATGTAGCCCCAAATAATAACCCCAAAGCTAAAATGGTAAATAATGTTAAATGTTCAAAACAAATTATTTCGTATATTTTATACCACCAGTTATAATAAAGGTTAAAAGAACCAGCAAGGCTCTGGTCTACACGATAGTAAAAACCTAACCTAAAAGTTAGAAATACAAAATATTTCTTCAAAGTTTGAAATCAGCTGTAACGGAAATATTACAGCAAACAGCGGTTTTATCTGTTATTTTATTTAATTGGTTGCTATGGTAATAAAATGTAAATTCATGTGTTGGTTCATCAGTCTAGGCCTAACCTAAGATTTTTTCCGAGTAAATTTATAAGTATTGAAATAAATAAATGAATTATAGCCTATGTGTATAGAAGGTTCCAACGGGGTGACTGTGCGGAGCACGCAGGGATTTCCTGTAGTCATTAATATTTTGGGTTTAAGTAAATCTCGGATGTTGTAGATATTTGCCAAGAAGTCGTGATTTTGTTTTATAACTCGGTTGTCCAGCAGAAAAAATAAAGACAAATTTTGTGTTTCATTTAAAAAAGAAGAACATATCCCTCGTAAATATTTCATAATGGTTTTCCAGATATTCCGCACATACAATATTAAAATACCGCATTTTAAAAATAATTGCCAACGTTGAAAATATTTTTATCGCATTAGCTGTCCGCTTAAGATGCCTTAATAAATCAAAATTATCGCGCAGGCAATCATTATTTAAAAATTTCCCAATAAACCTAAAAATCAACACCGGAGTTTCAAGCCCTAGGCCGAACGTAATTACTGAAATAAATACAAACCAAACAAGGAAATACAAAATGGCGAAGTTCAAGGTCGAGGATGACTAATTAGTCGGAGCTTGGGTGGCGAGGAGAGACCTTCTCTACATGAAACTTAATTAATTTTACCTTGTTGTATGCGTGGGCTTCGCCGCGTACAATTGTTTATGTAAATAAGCCATAAATTGAACAAGTGAAATTATACAGCGAATACATTCGAAGCTTGTTTATCCAGACAGAGATAATCCTCTTTTAATTGTAACCGGCTAAAAACTGTGGGACGGTTAATTTATCGATTAGCCGAGAGTTGTTGGTTTTAATCGATTATTTTAACATAATCTCGAAGATGATTTACGCGGTCGAGATTTAGTACTTAATGAGTTTTGTCCGATTTCAATAATCCTACGAGTCGAATGTAACCGGGTTTGTTCGGATGCTAAGGAGATTTCAACGCTCGGATAGGACCACACAATAAGGATTCTTAGCATTTCTTTTGAGTTTCTAGTAACATGTCGTTTTATTACAAATGATGGCAAGGAAACCGGTCAAGTTTGTCAACCTATGTATTTTCACTAGGTGAGGACGCAAACTGTCTTCTTTCTTCCACACATGTTTTATAAATTCTTTTTGTAAAGTTGTAAGGTTAATCATAATGTAAATGTAAAATAAGAAAATGCCTGAATCAAATGTTTACATTATAACAGCAGTTATAATACAAACTATAAAGAACCAGCATCTCTTAAACGAGTACCTAACCTACAAAGTGTATTTCAAAGTACGAAATCAACCGTTCATTGGAAATGCCTCTGAGAAATAGCCAATCGCCAGTTTATAGGTGTATTCACTCGATGAATGGAAATCTCCAATCAGCTAAGTTATTTAATGTAATTGGACGAATAACATTTTTAGCCCAGTCTGTATAGGTTACAACTACCAGTAATATGCAATACGGCTGAATTTTTTTTTATAAGTACATTAAAGTATTTAGATTAACATAAAAAAAAGTTTACCAGTCTATCGATTTCCCAAAGTCGAAAAAAAAATCGATTATAATTTTTTTTCGATTATCCTTAATATTTCGAGCAGGGATGAAGATAGAGGAAAATAAAAAATATCACCGTGTAGGGGAGGTATTTTTCAACAAAAAAGGACATATGTATTTATTTCGTCCGAGCAATGGTTTGTCTGGAAAAAATTAGATAATGCAGGTATGTATTTTGCAGCAGGGGAAATAACTAAAAGGGGACATCTTATTCATATTTGAAGCGTTTTCTCATTCTAAATTGGCCGAATTTTAATATATCGAATTGAAACTTGACATAGGAGTTAGGAGTTAAAATATATATTTTAAACATTTATGCTGAGTCTCAGCTTGTTATCTTGAACATGACCCGATCTAGGAGTCGATTTCGATTATCGATTTTAGGAGTACCGGACCCATGAACTAATTTCAATCTATTCCAGTTTCGTCAATTTTTGGAATATCAACACCAAATTTGTTTTACAAGTTGAGTACACCAGTATAAATATTCTTAGTAAGTATGAACGATTTTTTTCTTGTTATTTTTAAAAACGAGGCGCTTGAAAATAGTCTTCTGTTTTACCTATCTCGTTTTAACTATAACACTTTTGGATTCAACGACTCCATTTTCGACATTTTTGAACATATCGATTTAAAAATTGGTTCAGAAGTTAAAAATACAATTGTTTTTTGCTATACTTATTTTAAAATCTATATTTAAAAAAATGACTAATCTGCAGCTGATCAACTCAAGCGTTTTGATGAAAAATCTAAAAAGGTCTAAAATTATACTTTTTTAATTTACTTGTGCTTTTAAAAGTAAATAATGAAAAAGGTTTATACTCCTTGAACTTGTTTGAATATATATACTTAACTTGTAAAAAAACTTTCAGGTTGATATTTTGAAAATTTTCTAAACTGGAGCTGTTTAAAATGAATTGGTGGGTCCGGTACTCCTAAAATCAAGAAACCCATTAATAAGTCAAGTGGCTCTAGATCGGGTAATTTTCAAGATAACAAGCTGAGACTCAGCATAAATGTTTAAAATATATATTTTAACTCCTATGTCAAGTTTCAATTCGATATATTAAAATTCGACCAATTTAGAATGACCCAACGCTTCATATATGAATAAGATGTCCCCTTTTAGTGATTTCCCCTGCTGCAAAATACATACCTGCATTATCGAATTTTTCCAGACAAACCATTGCTCGGACGAAATAAATACATATGACCTTTTTTGTTGAAAAATACCTCCCCTACACGGTGGTATTTTTTATTTTCCTCTATCTTCATCCCAGCTCAAAATATTATGGATAATCGGGAAAAAAAATGATAATCGATTTTTTTTTTTGACTTTGGGAAATCGATAGACTGGTAAACTTTTTTTTATGTTAATCTACATACTTTAATGTACTTATACAAAAAAATTCAGCCGTATTGCAAATTACTGGTACTTTTGGTCTAAATTGACCTTTACCGACTGGCCTATTTATACTATTTAAAGGCCTGAATTTTAATAATTTGTAAATTTTAATATTTTTTAAAACTAGATTTGTAGAAAATATATTCTTAAGTCTTTCCAGGAAATATATTTATATACATTGTTTTACTTATTTTTAACGTGGGAAGTTTGAATCACATTCGTTTCAAGTATTTTACAGTGTTGTCAAGGATAGACAGGGTGGGAAACTCCGAAATAAATTAAAAAGTTTATGTAAACGAAGGTCCGGATAGGTTTCGTAATGCGTCTGTCGGTCATTTTGTTTTGAAAGAAAAATAATTAAGTGGATATTTCGTATACTCATTTTTATGTAACCCCTAGTGCCCGTGAAAAATCACAGGCGGATTATTTAGGTACACATCAGAAATACATAATTTATACAAAATACTATTTAAAAACAACAGACTTTATCTATTCCTACCTAACTATGCAGACTGGGATTTTGAACTCAGTAAATGTGGACAATTATAAGGATTATACAACTGTAGGCCAATTTGTTAAAATTTTGTATTCATGTACGATATTATATATTCAAATAAAGATAAAGATATTATCTTTTAATTGATTTTTATTTCATATTGATAGATCAAATGATTTAGAAGTTAGTAATATTTATATTGAAGAAATTAGTAATCGAATATGTTCGTACGTTATAGGAAATGTACGAATGTTTCCGAAGTTAAAAGAATCGGTATCTCTTCTTTAAATTTGTATAAACTAGTATATCGATTATAAAAGGTTGTATTTATATACAGTTTATAACGTCAAAGCAAATCTTATAACATACATTAGTTCTATAATTCAAATTTAAAAAAATCAACTTCATAAGAAATTATAACGATTGAAGTTGTATACATAACTCTAAAGTATAATCTTCGCTGGGTTTATTATACAAATTATAATATATCTGCTAGGATCCATGAAATAAGTTTGAGTACAATTTTCTGCGTAACACAATCCTAACGTAACACTTTCACTACAGTTTGTCGACGCGTTTCGGAATTCCTCCATTATCCTCAAACTTATATTATTCGCTGGGTTTTGTTAAGTATTACAGATGATGGGTGAAATCAGCTGTTATATGTTACTCACGTACGCACGTATGTAAATACACCCGCTTTTATAGGAGTTGATTTACCAGTACACCTGAAAATTAAGACTTTATTTAGTACGTTTTCAAAATGGCGTGTACTTACTAACTTTTATCACTTTTTGTGATTTTTGTAATTTTAATTTTCAAATTTTTATTTGTTTGCAGCAAAATGTAATTGTCTGCATATTTAGTTTAACTTTTTTGTTCGGTAATGCATAATTTTACAAACTTTAGGGCAGAAATTATAAACAATTTTTTTCATTAGAATTAAAATACCAATCGTCATTTTAATTGACTGTTAAGGGAAACATTTTTTCCACATTTCTGGGTAATTAAAATATTATTAGAAAGTTCGCTTGTTTCTTTGTTTTACATTGATCACAAATTTATTGAAAACAACACATTTGCGATTAGCGTTTGGAATTAAAAATACAGTAAAACATAAAGTAATTTTCGACAGCATCTACTGTTATAGTCCGTACCGCTGATATTAAATAAGTCTTGTTTTGACAGTTCTGTTCGCCTTCGATTATGATTTAAAACGGTCCAATGTACGCCCCACCCCTCCCCAAACCTAAACAACCCCTTCCACAATCAATACTCTACATTTAATCCCTTCCACCAGCCGAGTTAAGCGGAGCGGATGATTTTTGTTTTTGGCTAAAGTGGAGTATTGCCCGGGTGTTCGTTTCGAACTAGATGTTTTTTTCGTGCATCCGTTTCCTTACTTGAGCTCGGTAAATATTTATCGACGGACTGTCGTATCTGTATGCAAATCCAACTATTTTCCGTCACCCTCCTTGAAATAATTTAATCCTACGGACGCAAGGCTCGGATAGGGGTCAGATTTGATCTCTTTTTAATGACGCCCAATATAATTATTTTCAATCCGACATCCCCTTTGATGGGCGGCTTGGAGGGGACTTAGTCGACATGTTTTTAATTTAAATTCTGCGTTACATTAGTTGCAAAAAAACGACGTTAATTCACCATAAAATAATTCATCCGGTGACAGTTGTTTTTGTGAATGTACGTTCGTGTTTAAGGACCTCTAAATAACCCTATAGACAATTCAAGTCACTGCAGTGCATATTTTAAGTGTTGATGTCAAAGCTAAACACATATATACAAACCTGAACGAAAGTTCCTAAGATCACGTGCCAAAGTCTCGAAACTTTAACCAAAACGATAGTCTACACTAACAACTTTGAATCAGTACTTCACTAATATGACGCGGGGTGCAGGCGTCTTTCGCGGTCCCAAGTCAATCATACATAATTATTAGGCCTACTATTAAAAATACCTAAACGTAACATACATATACACATTTACATATACGTTAAGTACATTTTTTATATTTTCAGTGAGCATTGATCATGACCCTCAGAACACGTTTAAGGATGTCATTGAACATTGGTGTTCGCACTCCAACGTCCGATTTGGTCCAAACTTGGTACACATGTTGGTTTTCAAAGTCGCTTGGACTAGATCGTTAGCCAGAAATATTCAAAAAAGTACCCGGTTCAAATCCACTTCTAATCCGAGCATAGAACTTCCGCAGTCGGATCCTAATAGCGAACCGGATCCATAATCCGGTGCCGCAAGGCCTTGCTCGCAAAGCAAGTTTTTCCGCTGCGAGCGTAAGGAACCAGCCTGAGTTGGAGCCTGAGGCGCTAACAAATTTTTCTCGTATATTTCGTACACGCAGGTAGCTATTCAGCGCCTTCGTAAATAAACTGATTTCCCAAATAGTTGGTTGAAACCCTAAAACTAATAAAATTAATTTTGGAAATTCGCTCAACTCACGTCAGCGGTTCGGCTGCGTAATAGAATTATCTATTTTTTAGGGCCGACAAATTTTGGAGGTTATAATCGCTAGTAAAAATTTCGAAAAAATAGTAAACAATTAGGTACAAATTTATTGGGCTTTGTTTTATTTTGTGTTTTGTTGTTTTTGATAAAACCTTTCTTTATTGGTGTTTTATTTTGTACTCTTTGTTTATAGTTAGTAATTTTCTATTCATTCCTTTTAAATTTATAGTGTTATCGGTTTTTTCTTATTTTGTTTTTAGGCGTTACTGTTATTTGTTAAGTTAATTATTGTTAAGCAGATTATTTGGATTCAATTAAATAGTTTTAATTTGATTTATAATATGTCTGCTTTAGCTTTCGTGTTACATTTAGAAACATCAAATCCTCTATAATGTACCAGACAATAATTACCTTACTTTGCTTTCGCCTACAAATAAAAACACAATATACCGGGTGTCCCACGAAGAGGTCCCTATTTTTGAATTAATATATTGATGCACCGAACACTCTACAAACCTGAAACTCAACAGTCCTAACATACACTTATGTAAAAGAAATACACCTGAGTATCAGTTAATTCTGACACATTAGGACAAAATGGCGGGATATAAAAGAAATAGTACCTTTTCGTTAAAATAGTTTTATTTGCTTAAGTGTTACAACATCCCTAATTATTGAATTTTAACGATGTTACTAAGCACTAAACAACGTTAGGGAATTAAAGATATAAGTAATCATAAATAAATTAAATCTATTTGATCCATAAACCTTATTCAAACTGATGTCCATCGATCGCAATGCACTGATGACAACGAAATAAAAAACAGTCATACGCTTTGCTGAACAACTCTCGAGGTATCAGCAACAGTTCCTCTTCGATCAACCTCATTAGTTCATCGTCTGTCGCAATGTTATGACAATAAACCTTCTCCTTCAAAAAGCCCCACAGAAAAAAGTCACAAACAGTCAAGTCTGGAGACCTTGCGGGCCAGTCCATGAAGCTGCTGCCACGACCTATCCAACAGTTAGGAAGATTTTGGTCCAAAACTGCTTTGGCCACATTAGCATAATGCGGAGGAGCTCCATCCTGTTGGAAAAAAAGTCTTTCATCTCAGGCTGAGAAAGATGAGGAACTATGTGATTGCTTAAAACTGATGCATACCTTTCTCCAGTCATTGTTTGTCGGGATATGTCATACGACAAAACACCATCCTTGGTAACAGCAGCCCAAACTGTTATACCTGTTGATTTTAATTTCTCTTCTTGTAAGAAATGTGGATTTTTTGTGTTATAGTAATGACAATTATGCCTGTTTACAGTTCCTGTTCGATAAAATGTCGCTTCATCTGAAAACACGATTCCTTCATGCCATTTGCTATCTACGTCAGTCTTTTCAATTATTTTCGAACAAAATTCCAATCGTCTGTCAGGATCATCTTCAAGCAGTCCGTGAACTAAATGAGTTTTATAATGTTTGATTTTGTTCTTTTTGGCATACCTTTGGACAGATGACTTCGGTATCCCTGTAGAAGATTCCACCTTTCTTACTGAATTAGGCGTATTTTGAGATTCCTTGAAAGCAGCACATACGATTTCTTCATTTTCTATGTTGGAGGATCTATGGTATTTTTTTTTGTATTGACCCCGTTTCAAGTAGGATAGTCTTCCACTTACGAATAGATTTCCTTGACGGTGGAACTACACCTGGGTACCTTTCCCTAAAACACCTTATTGCTTCATAATCATTTTCAAAGGCAATAGCCCAGGAACAACATTTCACTTTTTGCTCAGTTGAAAACGGCATGGTGACCATTTCAGAGGTATTACCAAGTAAACTGGTTTACACAACTTACATAATGAGGAAGCGCAATGTCCACTTCAGAGGTTTTACCAAGAAACTATTTTTACAAAAGTTACAAAATGAGGAAGCACAATGACCATTTCAGAGGTATTACCAAGTAAACTGGTTTACACAACTTTCATAATGAGGAAGCACAATGTCCACTTCAGAGGTATTACCAAGAAACTATTTTTACAAAAGTTACAAAATAAGGAATCACAATGTCCATTTCAGAGGTATTACCAAGTAAACTATTTCAACACAACTTACGAAATGAGTAAGCACAATGTCAATTTCAAAGGTATTACCAAGTGAACTATATACTCTGCTATATACACATGTGTAGGCCTACTGTTCATAGTAGAGGGTGACGCGTAACGGAAAAAGCGTGACGGTAAAATTCGATTCACCGCCCGCATTTTTAGACGAGGTGCGCCTAAAAAAAAACTTCACTTCAAAAAACTTCGACCCCTTTGATTCCTTTTTTAGTAACAAAGTTCAAGTACATTTTTTATGTAACTCTCGTACTTGATATGGGCCAGCTCTTTTACTTTGTCAAATTTCATATAGGTAGCTTTAAAAATGGTCGAAATAATCGTCGGTAACAACAAACAGTCAGACAAATTGAAATTAGCTTTCAATTTGTGTCTTTTAACAACGGATTCCTTACTTCCTATATCACTGTTTACGAACTAATTGGATGTTTAAACAGTTTCGTATGTCGTATCGTATTTGCATATCTGTGCTGAAAAACACTCTAACTAATTTCTTCCAGTTTTTACCTACGTCCGTGCCCTCTATTGCATCGCCGTTAAGTCGTACCTTATGACCGAAACGAACCTTGTTTATGTCTTCCATATAATCCTCGTACATACGTTAAAACACATCCTGTTATGTTATTCTCGTAAATACAAACATAAAATATAAAGGCCACGTGCAGACCCTCCTCGGAGGTGATTCGTCTCTTGTAAGCATCTCTTATTTGTATTTGCTCAGACTGAAAGTAGTATTAATTGCATTTTAGTAATTCTTAGTCTAATTTCAAAGTGTCGAGAATTTGCTACACTTCCGCCATGTTTCCGTAGTGGTTTTAGCGTGCATCACTTCATACGTGAACTGAAACCTCAGCTCTATATTTGGATTATAGCTTATTTCATTACAGGTACCAAAATTTAGCTTTTTATTGAGTTTTCGGTGCGAGGATTGTACCAAAGAAACACTTTTGGGAAACGATATTTTTCACTATAAGGCAAAGAACAAGCTAGAATACATTTGAATTTAATGGCAAACTATTATATTTAAATTTCATACAGATAGCAGAAACTTAAAACAAGGAACAATTAAAGTTACTAACCTTAAGGCTTGTTACACCCAGCCACCATCTTGAATTTCAACTCCAATAAGTTCAACGTTAAACGTGTGACAAAATTACTGGAGTAATAGTGATCAGACAATATGAATCTGGATATGTCATTTTGAAGGTTAGGACAGTCCGAATGTTGACGTGATTTAGTTTTTTTAAATTTATTTCTAACTTAATTTGTTCTTTGACTTAGCTTAAAATCTAAATTTGATATTATTAATAGTGCAAATACAAAAAAAATGTAAAAAAACTCACCACATTCGAAATTTAATTGCCTTTTAAATAAAAGTAACTTCGATAAAATTATAGCCTGCACTCTAGCGGTTGTGACACCAGCTTGTTGCTCGCGGAAGAATACTAGAAACATAAAATATCCGTTAATTTTGAATGTTTGAGAGAAAGCTGTGTGTAACAATACACTCGCATACATTGTCACGTTTACAGTCAGGGTTACGTCTGTAACCCTCTAGTTTCCGCCTTTACGAATCTGCCCTATATTTGCTAGCGGAAGAATTAAACGCACACAAACTCAATTCTATTAGTGTATAGCTCTGCCAGTTGAAGGGCTGCGGTCAACTCAGAAATATTTGTTCACTTCTGCCGAGCCTTAATTTATAGCCCGTTGTATTTATTAAAATTGTTACCAACTATTTAAATTTGCATAATTAATAATAATTTATTGCACGATTATTCTTTGTTTAGTTTCACTTTGCATATAGTTATAAGGGATCCGGAGCCCATATAGGATCACTCAGCCTGTGTGTCTAATACAGATGATTTTCTGCGAACTGATTAAGGTATAGAGATCGAATTCGACACCGTTACAAAGCATCACAACCCGTATATACACAACAAAATTGTACTGTACATTTTGAGGGACTAAAGTTTATGTCCTAAAATATAAATATTCTATAATAATGTCGTGTATGTTTTGCTGGACGTATGTGACGCGCCCAAGATAGTAATCTTGAACCGGATCGTCGCTATCCGATTTATCGGAACGCCAATCGATGCGCACATCGATCTGGACGCTCGCGAGGGAACAGCTTAGTTCATCCCAAGCCACCACTAGAGACAGTTTGTTTGATCGAATGCGAGATAATTTACACCGTAGTGCGTTGATAATTATTTTAATGACCGGCTAATTGTGTCCATGCGGCTTCTGTAAACCTTTTGGTGAGTCATGCCCAGCCCAGAAATTTATAATTACTAGCAAATTATGTCTAAAGAGTCTGCACTATTCATTACCCTAGATGGCCCAGTGTTGTTGTAAATCGGGTAAATTAGTAATTTATTCAATAATAGTTGTCCAAGCTGGTTCTGGTTTGTGGATGTAAGAAGCGGTAAATTATAAGTAGAAGGTACAAGATCCCCAGCCCAATGTATTACAATAGCGGGTAAACTTGTCATTTTAACCTCTATGAGATCAACTATAAGTCCTTCACGGTCCTGTCGTTACACGTAAACGATAACCGATCAGCGGATCTGAATTTTGCCAGACAGGTTTTAAAAATATAATTTGTATCCATGCGCGGTGTGCAGTTTTCTACTCGAAGTTCTTTGTTGTTATTGATATCATGTTAATAAAACTTTCAGAACCTTCGTAGTGAGTTAAACTCACCTTTCTTCAGCTCTTTACATTTATCTTTCGTTCAGCATTTGGGTTCATAAAAGAAACGAACGCCATTTAAAGTTCCACCGACTAAAGAATTAGCAACATGGATGACACACACTAATTGATAGACATAAAACTACCACTGTCATGTCACCAAAATTGCGAAAACTACAAGTGCTGAGGGAGTTGTCAAACTGGTTAATAGAAGAAAGAGAAAAAAAATAGATATACGAATTCAACCTGAAAGTTAGTGAAATAGTCTTATTAAGGCGTTGTTGTTACAGTAAAAGCACAAAATCCAAAAACCGTTCAAGGTAATAGTTTGGTTGAAGAATCAAACTACATCTACACTCTAACCCCAACTCTACAACTCCGCTTTGCACGTCATAGAACAAGGTACCACGTCTTTATACGCCCCTATGCAGATTTTCTTAACGTAAATAAACGCGATAAAAGCGATCCATAAAACAAAGAACGACCGTGCAGAATCGTTGTACCGGGATTCGTCCCGAGGGTTAGGGAGCAATTTAAACTTACGGGATGCGCTCTGTATACTATTCCCTTTCGTACCTATAAATTATAGCGGGCGGGGGGGATGAAAAGAAATTGACCCTACGGCGTCTTCTTCCCCTTCGCAGCGGCGTCTCTCCCGGTTCCCGCTTAACTCTGTGGTCCTGTAATTGGTACGCATTCCTGCTTTTTGTCGCGGGAGAGGTGGGGGGACAGTATTTACTTTGTTGTTCGGGTCAGTCCCCGCGTTGATTAAAGTAACGAATGTCAAAGCGAATAACTGTCGGCGGGAACAAACGGAAATATTTCGCCCGGGGTATGTCTTGTGTTTCATGTTTTTTCCCTCTCTCGTTCGTGTAATCAATATGTGAAAGGCAAATTTTCGACGTACAACAATTTCTGTACCTGATTTTGGTTAGTATTTTTTTTTTTACTCTGAAACCTGTAAATTATTATTTTTTAAATGTAAAAGAACTATTAGCTGCGGTAATCTCGCTGCTATCATTTCGCATAGCCTATAATTTTGTACACTTGTTTGTTACTAAAGATAATATTGTCAAGGTTAAATTTACTTTTTTTCCGTACTATTTTTAGAATTGAATTCTTGTCTAGTCCTATCTTAAAGTTAACTAATAAGCTATTACTTCTAAAAAAAATCTCCGTTCGAACCTCAGTGTTTTGGGTTCTAATTGGCAGACTGGACGGCGCCTTTAACCTCTCGGCCACTCTGTTTCCCCTTTTAAAATACAAATATTAAGATAATATTTATTTAGATATTGTTAACAGCTGTCATAAGCTAGGAATATATTTGTTGTTTTATTGTTATGAAAATTACGCGACAAACAGTGTATATAACTTGGGTTTTTAGTGAAAGTTACGGGTTTGTAATGACTACTTATACAGTTTGATTGAGTGGTTGAATTTCGTTCAATTTGAATGTATTTAGATTTTTAGTACGTTAAAAATACTTGTCAAAGAACAGGCTTTTAGAAAATCAGGCCGTAAAACCGGTTAATTTGACTAATAAATTTGGAAAATTTTAGGTTTTTTAAGTTTGCAAAGAGGTTGCTTTCAAACGTCACTAAAATTACTAAAAAGCGGTCCAGTAGATCTCTAGAAGTAGGTGGTCGTATTCTTTTTACATTTACAAGATAAAACTATTGTAGAAATTCGTAAAAAAATAGGTTTAGCTAAATTACTTCAAAGTAGAAACGTTTTACAGTTTTCAAACGCATGTTGACTAGTATTAATTATTAGGTATTCCCAATTTGTCCTTCTCCTTCTTTTCCTACACACAAAAGCACCAAAACTAATTACTTTTGTGAAAGTAAAAAGCAGGCGAAAGACGTTCCGTACGTACCCACCTTCCGGTACTGCACTCGATATCCCATCTTGCGAAGTAGTAAAATATAGATTCAATAGCACAACAATAAACCGTGACGTCATAACTCCGGAGAATTTTCAATCTGCGCGCGCGTTTTTAAACAATTAAACCGCAGGAAACAATTTAAATGAAATTAATAAAAGGTGTTGAAGAAATCACAAACTACAAAAACGCTTTGATCAGTTCAATTTGCAATTAAGAGCGGACAGTAAATTATACTTCGCTGTTGGGACGGGAAAGATTTATTGCGTCGAAATGCAAATCCGTAAAAGAAACGAGAACAAAGTTTTTGCATTTGCGCTAGAAAGTTGTATAACCTGCATTGCGCAAGACGGGTGCGTGCAGGCCACCTCAGATGCACTTATCATTGAAATGCAATTAAGTGCAGAATGCACACGCGACATGCACTTTGCGGAGTCGATCCTCTCTCCGATAGCGACCGTGGTCTTTATGTTCTTTACTACCCGCTCGGACTTTCTATTCCCAAAGCTCAGTATATCCTCCATGACGTTACTAATTGTTCTTCGGCCTGTTTAATTGTACCTCGCAATTCTTCCTCGTTCATTCAGGCACGAAGACATCTTGGGGGAAAGTTCGATTCGATATATTGGCACTCGGGATGCTTTTCTCACGCGGTCAGTTCACAATCATGGACACGGAGAACCTTTAACGTTCAGCGAATATTTCAAATGAAGACAAACCCGTTCACTTTCCATTTGCAACGTCGCTGTACAGGAATATTTATTGAATTCTACATTATCCTGTTTTCTAACTTGTCTCCTGAAATTCAAACAAAGTCTCTTTGATGAATCTAAGATTTCGCGCCTGTGCCTTGTAGAGTGGGCGAATAATGAAACAGTTTCCTTTCAAACCGTACTCCACTTGAAAAAAACATTACTTCCTCCACTCTCCGTCTCCCCGAAAATTGTTGACAATTGTTACATTGCAGAGTAGTTTTAAGTCAAATTGACATGACAGTTTAGGGTGTTACATCTTTCTGGTCGACTTCTTATTCTTGTCTTTCTAATTGGAACTAATTCAACCATCATTTTAACGTTTATCTTCGCCAAGTTTGATCTGAAATCATTGGTAATTTCTAAACTGCCGTCAACCCTACGTTGTTGTACTGCTTCTTTTTATAAATGTTTTTAGGAGGAAACAATCTGTACAACTATTCTGCTGGCGAAAAGATTTGCCCATATTTTCAATTTCACTACTTTAATAGTCTGAAACTTTTTGTTAAGATCTTGGTCAGATGTTTTATATATGTTTTGTCGGATACTTCTTAGGTCTTCGCTCTTGAGGTCACGAGTTCTGCTCTGAATATTTGGTTCGAATGATACAAAGAGTCGTCTGCATTGGAATGTATCAGAACTCAAAGCCTTCAAAGAGAGAGTCTTGGGGAGTGTAGAATGGAGTCAAGAAAGGTGTTTGAGTCAAATGCCAGTAGGCAGCCCGCGGGAAAGATGGCAAGTAAATTTGCCGAAGATGCAGAAAAGCTTTCCTTTTGATCCTGCGCAGTTTGAGAGGAATGGGTACGGACGGGAAAAGAGGAGGCCGAGGAAGCTAAATACAGTGACGGAGAGAAAGATAAATAGCTAGAGTGACCATTGGACCAAACTTTCGACAAAGACTTGCAACGCGATGTTTTCAGTACGACTAATACACTAGAGTAGCTATATTGTTCGCCCGACTTGACGTCGCATCGCAGCATTTATTCGGCAGAAACAGGGCAGTCACGGGCAGGCTGTTCTCGAGTCATATTGTCCTCTGTAGAAAGATTAACAGCCGTGAAAATAAACAGCGATCAAGATCCGCGGAACCCCATTGTCGAGGGACATTGGTTAACGGCGCCATTGTTTCTTACTCTAATAGAGGTACAGTTAGGTCTCCGAGATGAAACGGTTATTACGGTCCGGATTCGGCTTTGTCACGGACCCCGGTTATGGTCAACTGCCTGCGTGATCGGAAGGGAGCGTGTGGGTGGGAAGTGTGATGGGGAAGGTAGTTTGATATAGCAATGCTTAGAGCTTCGAATATGTGTTACACGGTGAAGGCGGATATGCTTATAACACTAAACAAGTTTGAGTGTTAATGAAATACCACTCTCCTTTCTCTCGTGAATAAGAATTTGGACAAAGATTCTGGTTTAAAATTCATTTTGAGCCATTTCAATATTTTACATTTTCCTTTACTTCTAATTTTATTGCCAATGAATGCGGATCCAAGAACTTGGCGATAAAAACAATGTATATTTTTCTTATTTGTGGGTTTTCTTCTATGTATGTCCGTGTTGCACAGCATTGAAAGTCCTTCATTTCATCACATTTTGAGATGCAAATGCAGCAGGGGATGCTTTTAGTAAACCGAAATTCAAACCTTGAGGGAAACTAACAAAAGTAATCTTTTATTTTTGAAATATTTGTCTCGACGTATAAACCTCCAAAGTGGTTAAAATGTACCTCTTTCAATCTTTTCACCGATGTACATAAAGAGCTGCAAACATCCTGAGGATGGATTTTATTAAACAACCTTAAGTATAGATTTAATAACCATAATTCTGGAAATGGTCTTAGAACATAAATAATAATAATAATTACTATTATTAATCCATCTCGAATAAATAAAACAAAACACGGGTCAGTTTAAACTGACACAATCATCTTAAGAACTATAATTTTCAAAGATTTAAATCCCAAAGGATAAATGAATCTTTGTTCAACCGTTCGTTACAATCTCTGTATGGAGTCAATTTGAAATCTGGTAACTCTTAACAAATAATGCAACACAAAATCCTACTCTAACGTAACAAAAAATCAAACAAAAAGGACGAATAAATAAATTAAATCAATCTCTCAAATAAAAAAAACGCAAATGCTAAAGATTACAATAAACAATACATAACATTAATTAAAGCCATAAAATAACGTCCATTACTGCGCGAATTAAAGATAAAAGCGAATGACATGCAATTGATAGGCCGGAGACTGTAACGCCCACACTTAGATTAAGCAGTAAGTCTTTAATGCAGCGTTCGGCGAGGAGCCAACTTCCACCTCGCTATCAAATTACAATTCATACACTTCGGCGTACACTATTAAATTTGATGGCTTTTTTCACCTAACGTCAGCTACCGTTTATTTAAACGTCTTTTTATAAATTATTCTGTATTTATAAATTTGCTCGCGTCGCAAATCAAATTTGATTTTTTTTTTAGAATAAAAACAGTGTTAAAGTAAACTCGTAAATTTGTACGTGTTTTATGTCCTTTCCCAATGTAAATACAACTTGACATCGAAGTTAAAGTAGGCGAGTGATCAAACATTTATAGGTTATTTTATTTACTCGGTTTTGATTTGTGTGGAAGAGACAAGCTTTTTTCGCAAGAATATATTATTTTTGTTTTTGCTTGTTAACTTGTTACGACTGGTTTGTAATAAATAAGATACAATTGTTTAACTATCAAACCAAAGGCGTTTCGGTGAATGTAAAGCCATCATCAGGGCTGGCGACTATTTAATACTAGCCTATCTGTTTTGTTTGAATAATATACAAGAATATTTATTAACTGTATTTATTCATAAACGGAAGCTTTGATTGTTCAGTTAATAAAGTTTCTTTCCAATACTGTACGGCCCGGATTTTGTAGCTTCAAAACCAGCTTTTGGCATACATTTTCCATGTTTCATTAGCTTTATTGGCACAAATTAATTACGTGAAACTAAAATTAAAAGTGATTAAAAAAATGAATATGTTTATCTCAAAAATATATAATATAAGTTTTTTACTGTAAATAAAATAAGGCCAAAATTGTAATTTATTGAAAGATCTTTAAAATGGGGGTTTAGTACTAACACTATGAAATTAACTCTAATGGCGTGGTTTTGAATATACGCTCACATTCAGGCCAACAAAAAAAAACAGGCTTTAGGAATACACGGAGTCCATAATCCTTTAAGTTATTTTGTTTGTTATTTCAGCTCTTTAGGGCGTTTAAAAAATTATTTTTTCATTGACCTTATAGTTTGACTTCCTACCCTCAGTTTCCGCCAAAGTCTATACGTTTAAGCTCTCTTAAAGAACTTCGTTTTTTGTTTAGCAGAGAAAAATAACAAATTCTTAACTACTTTTATGTATTTTTGAAAAATATTAACACTTTAATCTGTAACAATTAAACTAATATATATTTTGTATAAATTTATTCTTTAAACAACTACATCATTTCTAATAATTCCCGTCCAATCAACTTCCTAGAAACCGAACCAATGAAGCATTCCCGTTGCTGTCGCAGTTTTCTCCCGACAGCGCACGACCGCAAACCCAAATCTGTTGTCGACAGTTTCGGAACGACTTCTCAAAATGATATTTTTCCAGCATCGACGTCGCTCTTGATATTTTTAAGGAAACCGTAATACGAAACCGTTCCGCCGAGATTAACGATGCGAGCGTGTTTAAGCATCGCCGATTAATTCAGCGACCTTGGCCAGGACACGAGAGATTCCGATCGCGGCGAGCCCACTGCCCACACAACGGCCGGACAGTGTGACAACCGCCTCTCCCCCTCTTCAAATATTTGTACCTCGCGACCTTTTCACGCAATTATTTAAATTCACGCCCCGATTTTAACTTATCTTCTTTGTCTATCGGGATATCGAAGAGCTTGTCTGTTTTATATGCTAATGGGTCCGTTAGTTTCGTTCACGAATTAAGTGATAACTGTTGTTCGTCGCTCGTGGCTAAATTTTCATATTGATCGAGCCGGAGATAAAACGGTGGGGCTTTAGTCTGAAATTGGGAACTTTGAATATTGTTTAAGGTGTATTATTTTATAGGAAACAACAAAGACTAATCGACTGTATGTACTTGGCTCTATTTGCAAGTAAAGATTATATTGAGCCCTTACTTGAAAAAATAAACAAAAAATGAATAATAACAACGAAATAGAAACTCAAAATTTTCTTTAAAAAGTCAATAACTGGCCCAAATAAAACATTATGAATTTGATAAAAAAATATAATTTTTAAATTCCGTGTAATATTCTACGCACCAGGAATAACTCATTCTAACCAATATTTATGTTATCTTTGCTTACAATATAAAAATGTAATTGTGGGCGTAAGACCACACAGGGGAAGTGTAAACTTTTTAACACATATTACGAAATGAGGAAGCACAATGTCCATTTCAGAGGTATTACTAATTAAACTATGCATTGTATTAACATTAACAGATTAAGCCTATTACTTAAGACAATCTGTTCCACTTATATACCCAACTCAAATATACTAAATTAGCAATGCGATTGTAGCCTAACCTAGGTGATGGACTCTGCTGGTTCGAATCTCGGCAAGACCAAAACTTTTTCAAACAGGTGGAATAGAGCGGTTCACATTAGGAGCGTTACACTTTAAGAGCGTTTCATAAAATGCATAGTGAAACGTCTGACGGTAAAATCCAATTCACCCCCAGCAACAAGGAAACTATATACTCTGCTATACACACATGAATACAAATTTTTTGGACGTAGTGGTTTACACTTCAAAAAGAACGTTAATAGCAAATTTCGCGTTTCTAGCGTAATCGGTGGCGGATATCTTATAGTAGGCTATTTTCAGAAGGTATTTTTCGTCATTTCAAGTAGTTAATAGTAACGCTTAAAACTATGACAGCCGACTTCATAAATATTTACAAATTACAATTATTCTCCTTACGTTAAACAAATATGCGGCAAAATAATACAAAATATTGTCTTAAAATAAGCGTATAAAACACGCGCATTATTCAAGATGTTGTATTTTCGAAAGTATAACGCGTTTATCTTGTAAGTGTCCCCGGGATAGGACTGGAGTGGGGGGGGGGTGCCGGCTCCCGTTGGGACTCCTAAGACTTAGACGTAATCTGAGAGAGATTCTCATCCGCAAAAAGTTGATGATAAAACCAAGTCCGGGCTTTCTCTGCAAATATCGAGGGACATGTTATCCGACCAATTATGTAGCGAAGTGTGGTTCACGTTTGGGAGAAACTTTGAAAGAAAATTAGACTCGAAGTCGAGTACCCTACCAGTTTTCATAGATCGAGTAGTTTTGGGGAAAACAATGCAAATTCAACAACTAATTGTAATTTAAGAGCTACACGTTTACTCTTCTTTGAACGTATTAAAAATAATAATTACAAATTTTTACAGCAAATTAAATGTAGGCTAATATGACTTAAAATAAAAAAGCACTTTAAACTCCTGTTTTTAGTGAATTTCCATATTAACTAAATATTAATATTTAATTTAATATTAAACATATTAAATATGTTGAATTAAATATTTAACATATTAAATTTTAATATGAATAGTTTTGTCCATTACAACTGGACAGAAATTAAATACTTTGTGCAAAATGTATTGTCTTGTTTTAATAAAGCATTATGTTGTTAGCGAATTTGCATAGGAAATATGAGCTTTTGCAGTGACTCTAATGGTGAAACCTAAGGTCAATGAGCACAGATCGTGGTCCCCAGAATACGTTTTGGGGTGTCATTAAAACTTGTATATATATGTGTGTGTTACACTCTAACGGTCGCATTTTACATGAGTATATAATATGTTTCAGAAAAGAGTCCTTATTGTAAAACAAAATAAACGGTACCACATACTTTCTCACAAACATATTTAAATTATTAAACAGATTCACTGTGACTTTATAATTGTAGGTGGGGTAGGAGAGGTGATTTATTAAAGTAGGAGATTAACTAATAAATATTATTATTATTACCTAGAGAGAAAACTATTTGATCGATTTCGAACAAAATGTACACCAAACACGTCAATTACGCCTGTATGGATGCACGAAAAAAGGGTTTGAAAATTTTTGAAAAACAACCCCATTTATGGGCCAAAACCCCTAAAAAATCTGTTGTTATTATTACTAGCTAAACGAGAATGTTTAGAAATATGCTGTTTTTGATGATACATTAAAGGCTACAAATAAGCCAAATTTTATCAAAATGGTTAGAGCCGTTTTTTTATAAAAAAATAATAATTGATTTTTTTGGGGTGCCAAAAATGGGGTTGTTTTTCAAAAATTTTAAAAACCGTTTTTCGTGCACCTATACAGGCCTACTTGACTTGTCTGGTGCAAATTTGTTTGAAATCGATCGAATAGTTTTCGCTCTAGCTTTGTATACATACAGTCAGACATTTTGTAAAAAGCACTTTTTTGGACTCAGAGGGTCCCAAAACGGATATTTCCACAAAAATCTCAACATCGATTTTTTTGCGATCACTATACTTTCTCTATATATTATAGACTAGTATAGTGAGAAAGTAAAATATAATTATTGTTGCAATTTTATTAAAACATTAATGGCGCAAAGATACAATCATAGTCTTGAATATAAAGATGTACACATTCAGGTTTAAACACTCGGAACACCCTCTATTCCAAACGGAATGCTCTGTCAAAATGTTTGTACAGTAACTTTGTAGCTAACCGCAGACATAATGGATCTGGAGTTTAGAGTTGGACTCGGTCGACACGTCAATTAAGGGTAGAATCGAGTCGGTCGGGTTAGAGTGGGCGAATGAACAAATCCTTTACAAAATGCTCGACAATACTGCGAACAGAGTGGACGGCACACGGTTGAAATAAAAGCAGCGTCTGTTAATTTGCACTGTTTCTGTTTGGAAAAAGTTTGTTTTGTATCGGATTTGAATCATGTAATTAGTTTACTGGTGTACTTGTGGAATGTATTGAACTTTGGTGGCGTTAAATTCTCTCGTAGTTCATCGTAGTATTACAACAGTATATGATGTATGAAATCTTATGATCTTTAAACACATTTAAATCCTTCAAAAAAATCTTGTGTTATACCTCGCTTTTTATTTAACTTTTGCAAATTTTAATTACAAAGGGACATCCGTTACACAAAACTTAAAATTACCTAAATTTGAAAACCATGAAATGAAAAATACAAAACATAATTGTACTATTTTGGCTTTGGAATCGTTAACTGCCAGATGCGGTCATCCCACTTGCGGTACATGAGAAAAACGGTGCCAGTTGCGGTAAAGCAAGTTTTACCTGCCACGTTGCTCTCAGATGCGGTCAAATTAAATGAGGCCCCGCGTATTTTGGATTAATTATCAATTAATAATCTGTAAATATTATTAAAGTACCACCTGGAACTGCATGCCCTCTTATTTACAGCTATCTCCACAAGACATGGAGGGAGACGGACGCCGTGTACCCGCGTGATATCCGCACTTGGCTTGAGTCTAATTTCTTCTTTTTTTTTAACCTAACCTACACTCGATTTCACGTTCACCGTGGTGTGCAGTACGGAGCACCCATGTTATCCAAACCGCAGTCTCAGTGGTAGCCTACTAACCGACCAAAAACATCAAGTCCCACACATCGCTCGGACAGTTGACGCAACCCGCATGACAATACACGTTATGTTCCCAGTATTGGTAGTAGCATGACTATCTCCCGTAGGACCTGTAAAGTACGGTGAACGTGGAATTTTGTGTAGTTCAAAGTTCAATTATGACCTCAAGTGGGGCGAAGAATTTTTCGATTTACCGCAACTGGCCCTTACCGCATCGATTGACCGCAACTGGCCCTTACCGCATCGATTGACCGCAACTGGTCCTTACCGCATCGATTGACCGCATCTCAGAGAACACCTTTTCAATAGTGTATCCGTTATCGTAGCCAAGTGTTGGACCTTCAAAAAAAAAAACTTTTGTGTTCTAGTAAATTACCAAGCATAATTTTTGCTGGTGTCATGTCTGTGTTTTGGCGCGCAATACGGGTAAAAACATAGTTAAAGCATTACAAATTCTAAAATTGTTTAAAGCAAGAAGTAATACTAATTTGTCATGGGAAGTAGGAGAGATATAGAAAACATTATTTTAATACAACTTCATCTTTATATATTTCAAAGAAGACGTTCACGAAAGCTGTAAAAAAGAGTACACTGTGTGTAAAAAAAACCTACAACGCTTCCTTGTTAAACTGTTTGTTAAAACGCATAAAGGGTCGATTGTAATTTCACGAATCTAATAAAACAACATAATCCTGCATGGTAACGCACTTGGTCGGATCTTTTCAAATTTAAATATGCCTGGCTTTGCCCTATAATTTAGTTCTTTACTTGACAATAAACTAACCTACACAATTCGAACTGTCCTCTTTATCAGTTTTGGCCAACCAAAGAAGGACAACAAAACAACCCCTAACAATAAGACGGGCAGTCCTTCAATCATCTCTTGAAATCTTTCCTCTCATCTCTTTAACTCGACTAACATGTTCCGCCCAAATAATAGCTTCCTGATGCCTAGCACTCTTCGGATTGTATTGACACATCATCATGATCATCATCATCATCGTCACTGGTTATAAAAATGGCGCCAGGATGTACGAATACATCGATCGTGTTTATTTTATCAAATATTATTCCCTTACCGAACTTTCTATTTCATGGGGAATTATTTGAGTTGTACGCTCCTCTTCGTTTCAAGAAAGTTATGGTACATTTCTGTTGCACTTGTGAGTATAAGCATTGTAGTCCAGCCAAATGCGGCTAAACAGTGATTACAAATAAATTATTTATTTTTGTGTGCTGTATTAAGGGCAAATTGTATCTAAAATTGTATTGAATTCAAAGCAGTGCTTTTTAAATTACAACCATTTTTATACTAGATAAAATAAAACGTGAACACAAAATCTCACAACAATTACGTTTACTGACTTCAAACGCGTTTCAAAGACAATGTCGCTATCCTCAGTGACCAAACTATAACTGTGTCACATGAGCTACAGTAACCAAACTATAACTAACAATATTAGTTACTGTAGCCCGTGCATAACTGAGGATGGCAACATTGTTGTTGAAATGCGTTTGAAATTAGTAGACGTATTTGTTGTGAGATTTTGTGTTCAGGTTCAGGTACATTTTTATACACAAATTTATATACCGAGTTTTATACTGCGAAGTTGAAAATTCAATATTGTCAACAAATTAACGTTTTTTAACATTTTATTGTGAAACTATATTTTTCATCATTAACAAAGTTGTTATGTATCAAACGTTACATTGATCCGAAATTTGATTGAAATCGATCAGTACTTTTCGAGCTACAACTATTTTGTATACTGCTGAAAAGTTAAAAATTCAGTATTATTGGCATATTAACGATTTTATTAAAAATTCACCGTGACAACCTATATTTCTTCAGTATAAAATGTCATGTGTAAACGCTAATTGGATCAGAATTTTATTTAAATCGGTTCAGTACTTTTCTAATTATTACCATTTTTATGCTTCTGAACAGTAAAAAAATCCTGTTGACATTATTACGATTTTATTTTAAAAATTCTGTGACAGCCTATCTTTCCTACACTGTCAAAGTTGTTACTTGTACGAACGCTAATTGAATATGAATGAAATACGTTCCTTTATTTTTCAAGTTACAAATATTTTTATACTGCTAGCTGTCCAGTATTTTTGACAACGATTTTATGAAAAGCTTTCAGTGGCAACCTATTTTTCTCCATTTTGAAAGTATTTACATGTATTGTACGCTAATTGAATATGAAATTTTGTTGAAATCGGTTCAGTACTTTTCGAGTTAAATCTATGTCTACACTGTTGAGAAATTAAAACGTGTACTACAACGAACTGTAAAAGCCAACGATGCTGCATTTCGACCAGTTTAGTAATTTCTATGTTAGTTACAATGCAAGACAGAAGGAAGTTTACAAAAAACACGGTGCCAAATGTAGACAACATAGTAGACCGAAGTTCAGTCAAATTACGATAGCTTCCACAAATTAATGAAGCTTTGGAAGAGTTGATTTGCCCAACTCTTTGGAGAGCGATTGGGAGAGCTAATTTCGAAATTAAACCTCAAAGCCGTAATTTATGTGTTTTGTGGTGAATGCAAACATACAATAAACACTTTCGGATTCCCGAAAAGACGGATAAAATATTTAGGTTGCAGAGACCGTTCGCTTTTGACCTCAAGGAAAACAGTATTAAGGAAAGCCCGCTAAGGGATGATGGTGGTAGCGGTCGGGTAAGGTGCGGAACTAGATTATGACTCCCATAATGGCGTGAGGGGGGGCTAACGTTGTTGCTATAGGAACAAATGAGATGGTATTGTCGAATAGGGGTGAATACTGCCGCACGTTACTGCGCCAAAATTTCCTTTCCACTTTATTTGTTCCCCCGTCGGCGTTTGTGTGCTATTATTGCGTTTTTTTCATATCATAGATCAACTCGTTCAAAGGGATGTTTAACATGGGCCGATGCAATTTGAAGAAAGGAAGGTATGCGCATATGCACAGGAGAACAATTACGACAAAATATCTCTTGAATTAAATTCTCATTCGAATCAAGAAAATTTACCCAATCAGATAGCACTGTGAATTTGTAATTGTTGGAATATACTTTATAATGACGATTGTCGAAACAATAACCTGGAGTGGGGTGTAACATTTTGTTTTGTATTTAACTTTCCACATACATAATATATACACATTTATTTATCAAAAACTGGTCTTCATTAGACTGACCCTACAGATATTTTTCAGTGAGTACCATTTTTGAATATACTGACAGCTATTTTGTAGAAAAACTACGATAATGGCAGATTTTCTGTTATGTTTGCTGTAACCCTTTTACACGGCGATATCTACCAAAGTTCCAAAGATTTCTAACGAGATTTTTCAGACATAAAATATTGACACTGTTTCTTGTGCGTTTTTGACCGCAGGGAAACGCGACAACGTTTTGAAACGAGCGAAATGGTTCCATTCAAACGCTACTAAAATCGATAGACATTTTCGAAACTCACCCTTAGTAGAAGGTAAAAAGTATTTTAATGTTTTAGCTCTCGACTTGATTGCGAGAACATTATATGACTATGGCAGATTTCTTAGCACAAACATTATAGTAGAATTTTTTATGTGCAGTGGGTCCTGTTGGCAGGTCACACAACCCCTTATTATTATTATTATTATT
This sequence comes from Philaenus spumarius, assembly GCA_018207615.1. Taxonomy (NCBI): domain Eukaryota; kingdom Metazoa; phylum Arthropoda; class Insecta; order Hemiptera; family Aphrophoridae; genus Philaenus; species Philaenus spumarius. The sequence goes on along the minus strand of JAGFPH010000120.1, from coordinate 157,082 downwards.
ATTATTATAGTGGAAGTTGATCCAAAGGCAAATAGCGAATATTGTCATATTTGTACATTATGGTAAAAAAACTCTAAAAAAGTACTTTTGGACATTTATTTGCCTACCCTTGGGAAATAAATAATGAAGATTTCTAACATTTTCTTTAGATCAATTATTTTTAATGTCCATGTTTCAGTGCTGCCATATGCACGATAGTCAACTTATTTGTACGATAATGTACGTCTGTAAAATAACCTGTGTTCCTAAAATCAGGATCGTATAAATACGATAATTCTCGTATTATAGAATAATGTCGTTCGACAAAGAAGACAATTATTGATAAATTATCGAGATGCAGTCTAGTTCTTGGTTGCTAAATTGTTAGTCTTTATTTAATCAGTATATAGCGTAGTAAACAAATGATTATCATGAGAAATATATCTTGTAAATAAGACATATAAGTATAATACAATAAGTTTACATTTAGATTTCAACTCAAGAAGACAGTGGTTTTGGTTGGTCTATTTTATATATGCGTATAATTTAATTCTTTTGTTTATGTCCTAAATGTATAATATGTTCCTGTATTTTCATTATCTACTAAAATCGTTTCTTTCTATTTACCCAATTGTAAGGCATTATACAATATGTTTTATCTTTGTTTTTTAATTTACCCAGTTACTATCACAACCATCGCCAATATTAATTTGTGTTTACATTAACTTACTATCTCCAAAATAATGTTTACTCTACAAAATACCAAAAATACCAAAATTAGGCTATATTATAATGTTTTTACTAAATCTAAAAGTGAAATGTTATTCTGCATCTTGTACGATAATTTTTTACAGAGTAGATCAAATATACGATAGTTCAAATTCAGACATATGGCAACTGTTATAAAATAAGCTAAGTTAACCCTTTCAAACGATGTCCCACTCCACAGATAAGAAAATATTTCTCCATCTAGACCCGATTTAATAATAAAGTCAAATTATTATTTTTTTGTCTTTTGACCCTTTGTTTGATTGAGAGCAAACGTCCATACGGAATTTCACGTCTGTAGAAAATGGGCAGCAAAACCTCTCCTACAGTACTTCTTTTGTACATTTTGGTAGAGATAGTTTTTAGCAAATAGAAATTTAATATCACCAATAATTTGTGTAAAAATATAAAAAAGCAGGCGAGTTTTTATCTGTCATGTTTCTGAAAACTAGCCCTACTTATTGTCTACAGTAAACGATCGGCGTATAACCTAACCTCACTATTTGATTTCCCACAACGCGTCTCCAAGTTAGGTAAGCTTGCCAACAAGTACGGTAGTTAACCTGACCGGTAGGATACGTAATTAGTCAGGTTCTGCGCAGGTATAAGACAGGAAACAGAGTCGTAATAACTCGCTGAGAAAACATTTACCGGTACTTTATTGCTTTCGGAACACGTCGCGTATGTACAGTACACTATGATCAGGCTTTCCGTTAATTGAACGGGAACTTATATGTTTTTATAAAATACAGAGCAAAAACCGGACAGAGTTTAATTCCTTTTGTTAAAATTGCAATTTCAAGTTCAAATTAAAACAGCTTTATTGGAATTTAATTATTTTTGCAACTAAATTTATTTAATGGCAATGTAAAAGCTAAGTTTGTTTTTTATTGATTTAATTCTTTATTTTACCGTTTTAGACTAAAGAAAACGAAGAGTAACACTCTGATGAAAGACGTTCTTCACAGATGTTCAACTGGCGTAATGCGATTGCGTCAATAACTCGTGTCCAGTGTTGCTTCACAGGGAGTACAACCCTCGCTGACTTGGCAACACTGTTCGAGTGTAGAAAACGTCTGCACTATTTTGTTAATATACAGAACTTGGCCTAAAGATGTGCACTGCTCGAGTAAACGCATCGAACTCAGTGAAGAGTCTACCTTGAAAAGGACGGTCGTTTGCTATTGCATTAGTTTGATTAAAGTATCGCTTTTTAAAACTTACGTTTTTACTAACGGTCTAATTGGCTAATTTCCATAGGAAAGATTAGCTATTGCAGTGACCCTTATGGTGAGAGTTAAGGTCGGGAGTAGTAAATGAGCATCGACCATGGAACCCAGAACACGTTTTCGGATGTCATTAAAAACTTTATACATATAGCCCTATGTATTTATGTGTTTCGTCCGATTTAGTCCAAATGGATACACACGTTGGTTTTCTAATTCGCTTGGACGAGTCCGTTAGCAAAAGAAAATCCAACAAACAGAACACGTTTTCGGATGTCATTAAAAACTTTATACATATATGTATTTATGTGTTTCGTCCGATTTTGTCCAAATGGATACACACGTTGGTTTTCTAATTCGCTTGGACGAGTCCGTTAGCAAAAGAAAATCCAACAAACGGAAGCACGTTTTTTGACAGGATGTAAAAATCCTTTTGAGTTTTTTCTTACTAAAATAAAACTTTTTGGAGTTTTATCTACAAAAATAAGTATAGAAGATTATTCTGCACATTTTGTTTTTTTACACGAACTTTACAGCCCGTCTGGTTGCCCCAAAATTGACCTAAACGTAAAATAGCACAAAAGTACCCTGTTCAAATTCAGCGAGCTAAGCGAAGCAGTCCATAATTCATGGCCGCAATTCTGGAAGCTATTCAGCACCTTCGTGAGTAGAACAATTTCCCAAATATTTGGTTGAAACCCTAAATCAAGTCAACTTAAATTTGGTAAATCTTTAAACTTACGTTTGTGGTTCAGCTGCGTGGTTCTAAAGAACACTCTGTATAAGTCGGCATTTAGCAATCCGTCGACCTGGGCCCCCCCATACGAGCAAGATTTTTGTTCAATCAGAAAGATCTGCGGAATTCTACGTTTGAATGTTTCTCGTTGTATTTTGTCTCGTATAAAAAGTGGCACCATCAAATATTGATTTAAAACGACGTACAATCTAAAACGGCAACAAAATATTAAATCTCCCAAATTGAAATTTGAATAAAACCCCTATACACTGTCGACACTTCCTACTCCCGAGAGAATTGTTCACAGGACCGGACAGATAAATTTGATTTCGTCATACACCGAGGAACTCGCTCGTCGACATCAAAGCAAGTAATCCTGGCGGAGGGGAACGTAATACAGTTGTAAAAGCTTGGAAGATAATTTCGTTATTTCTGAAAAACTCGGGTTTATGTTACCAACATAATCGTCTTTGTTTTGCGTCAGGTCGAGTTCGTTAAACTGATTAATGTACACTCGCGCTGAAAAATGCGTTACATTTGTAAGTTGTTTGTAAGCATTAATTGCATAAAGTGTGCTAGAGAGAAGGAGCATGAGGAAGAAAGGCGAGAGAATTACGTAACGGAAATTATTAAGAGCCCTAAAGTACAAATACTAAAAATATTTAGGCCTACTGCAAAAAGGTGTATCATGACATAGGGCAACTAGTAGACTAAAGGTGGTATATTTTTCTGACCTGAATTCAGGACGCTTCTGAAGGATCAGGTGTGAAAGGGGTTGAGAGGACTTTTGAAGGTTTTTCTTGTAAAAAGTGAATATTTAGGTTTTTTTCACAAATTAAGCAATTGATTTATTCCTGAACGGCACTCTAAATAAAAAACAATGTAACTTTTTTGACTTTTTCCAAAAAAAATTTAGTTTTACAAAAACTATTTTACAACGACACACTTATCAGACGATTGATTTTTTTAACATGTCTCTCGTAGAAAACAACATTTTGTAAGTCACCTTAATCAAAATGGATCTTAACGTGTCAAACCATTCTTACGGTCTAGGTGTCGTAAGTGAGTGATCTTGAAGTGTGTGAATTGGGTTTTGTCAGATGACCAATAATCAAAATATTACGTAGGTGCTCCAGTGCCTGGCAGACAGAGACAAAATTCAATCAATTTTAACATATTTGAGGTTGGAACAGCATTTTGACTCAAATGTATAGGGATTCCAACCCATCTGTTTCAGGTAGAGTTTTCATTTCCTTCCAATTGGTTAGGTGATTTTTTATCTACTTACTGCTTTCACATATTCATGGAAGAAAGAGTTACGTAATTTGTATTCATTGCTAATTTTTATTCGTGGGTTTTAAAGTGCCGAGATGTATCCGAAATTAAAGAATAACTTTCTGCCAAAACCAAAGATCTGATCAATTAATTGTCGTCTCGAAAGAACCTAAAAAAAAAATTGGGACAAGAACTAAAAAATGGTCTGGTCATCTTATGGTAGACAGTGTTTCGTAGATTTTAAATAATTTGACCACTTTTGACTCTTGACAATACTTTTCACTCAACGGTCTGTAAACGGATTCTTCATCTCCTGTTCCTGTTATTTTATCCTCTCGTCCTCTTTAAATCTTGTATGTTATAAAATACAGACGAAAAACAGAAAAGAACATTTCGATGAAATTTAATTAACATTTAAAACAAACATACTGAATAAATTCCGTATAGTATTGAAATTTTCCTTAATGTCCTTGTGCTCGTAGCAGTGAGAATAGTCAGTGGAATGACATGGGAACCCGAAATTAAACCTCCCACAGCCCAACACCTAGAGTAACAAAACTCCTTCAACAAAGCTGAGCTAATGTATGAAAGGTTGATAGTAGTATTTTACTAACTAAACCTAAACTATAAAAGACTGCGGACTTCTTATATTGTGTTTTTTTGTGGAATTCTTAGATATTTGAGCGGTAACGTTTTAGGTTTAGTAAACTGTTATTATTAATTTTATTTTTTGTAAATATTAAATACTTAACACCCACCTAAAATCAAAATAAATACTCGCGAACCCTGAGTAAAGACCTGTTAAATCCACTGGGCTTGTAATCCTGCAACCACACAGCGTAAGCTCCTTGATCCTGACATTTCGGTCTGACAACGTCTTAGGAGGCCGTTAAATATCGACGTACCCAAAGAATTGCTTTGAATTTTATTTACATTTCTTTCTACGTCTGTAGTCGTTTTTATCTTCCCCACCGCACTTTCCGAATTTGCATTTTGTAGCGTAAGGGGAATACAAATGTAACTGATAAAAAGACAACTGACAATGTATGAATATAAAATGATTGCGATGTGTTTTTCGTGAATAGGTATTCTTTTATTGTCGTCTTTTAGGAATAGTGGTACGAATGTAGGTACTTAATTTTACTGCAAACGCTACTTTAATGCGGGTAAAAGTAGGCATGAGGAAAATCAGGTGTAATAGTATCTTTCAAATAAACATATTAACGTTTAATTTGTGTTATTATCGAAATTAAGTAGGTGAAAATTATTTAAAAAATATTGAATTTAAGTAGGTAATCGAAATTTGAATTATGTAAATTAAGTAGGAGATTGGCGATAGAATAGCCTATTTTGTGTAAATTGCATACTATTTTTACAATACAATCGTCCTTAAAAGCTCCTAAAGTGAGAGTGAGCGTATTTTAGAACAATATATTAAGAAAATAAATTGTGTACAAGCCTAGAACCAAAATGTGTTAGTAATGACAATATTTTTTTAAAATAAATAAAAATAAGTTGTTATTTTAAAATAACTCAGCTCATTATAAATACAACTATGGTTTTAACAATTTTCGTATATTTCCGAGCAGTTTCAAATCACCACGGAATTTTAAGTGTGGAAAAGTTCAAATATCTTAAACGCTTTTGTCCGCGTCCTACAACGTGGATTATTTCCCAGCAAACATGTGTTTATACAAAACCGTGAGCTGGATAAACGGCAATACGACCCCCACCTACAACCTCCGACAGAGTAATTATTCGCTGTCACAGAACCTACGCCTACAGAAATAAACCAAACGTAGGTGTTAACAAATACACACACGCACACACGTTTTACTAATCGTTTACCCATTGTTGCCGGCAACAACTGTCCGGCGGAACAGAATACGTCCCAAGTTCTATCTCCGAGGCACACCACACTGCACGGCCTGTCATATAAGACACTCGAAATGCTAATAAAAGGACACTCTGGATATTTGTCATTTGCATCTGAATAGGGGATACTAGGAGTTGTCGCACGGTACAAGATGTTGGAATGTCCTCGGAGAGAAGTGAATAATGACTAATCATAAAAACATGTTTAATTTTGCCTAGTGACTATGGGAGTGGAGACGTGATTACGTGTACCGATTTGTTTTCGCGTTTACAATTATTTAAACGAGTGATGATATATTATATGGTTCAGTAAATCGAGTAAATCAGTGACTTTAATGTTGGGATATGAATGAAGCTTTAGAATTTTTAACATCGTTTTCAGAGACTTTAATAGTGGTACATGCATGCACTTTTAAACCTTTGTTGGAAAATGTCAATTTATTCTAGTTCTCTTTTAGTTCTCACATACTTATTTTAGTTCCACAAATTTTGCATTCGTACTTCAATCGTTTATATATACCAAATCGTTAAAAGCGCAAAACAAAAAACTAATATAATTCAAATCGAAATCGGTATTTTATGCATTCAACATTATTAACGGCCTTATGGTTTCGCAATGATGTAAACACCTAATAGTGGCCGTTGTAAAAAAAACATTAAAATATTTGCACAGCCTTTAACATTTAATCAAATCGAGTCAATAGTTTTTTTAGTTACATACGAAAAAATATACCGCCCTCTCTTTAATATAGGTCTTATACACAAGCCTATATAAAAACATTATTTAAAGTTCGACAATTAGCATTTAATTCACCGAAAAAGTGTTTCAGCACTATCATTGCTATATGCTTTATCGGAGACTTTAACGGTGTGGTATAAATGAAATATTGACATTATCAATGACTTTAACAGTGCGGTATGAATGAAGTTTAACATGTGTTGAAATTGCTAATTTATTTTTCCGCGTTTGTTGTTTAATGCTAATGCAAAATCATTTACCAACAAAGTTGTATAAAGAGTAGACTCGGTTTATAAATATTTGAAGTTGTCGATCTTGTCACACACAAGCACGAGTGTCTGCTATAAAACCGGATACTATTGAAAGCAGTAACACTATTCTCTTGTGTATCCACCTACCTCTGGATACAACATCCTCACATGGGGTCTTGCCTTATAAAACTGTGTATCAAATATCGAGCTCTGAAACGTATGTCGAGGATGGTAATATACGCTGGGCCTTTTTGGTTTTGCGCCTACAGTTTATGGGTAGCATTTCTCGAAAAAATCTAACAGCCCAGACCTCAAACGCCCGGTTAGTTCTTTTTCCAACTGCTTTGGATTATAATAAACATAGAATATGATGTAACCTTGTTTTATTAATACACCTTCTTGTGTAATACGATAACAACAATAATCAAGAAAGCTAATTGACAGCGTTGCCGGATCTATCAACAGTAATCACGAAAACTAATTGACATTGTTGCCAGTTATATCATCCTCTTGTCTTTTTTATTGTTTTTTTATAGGAAACGATATAATCGAACGAAGATTTCATGCGGTTGTTTCGCGAGTCAGTTTCATAGATAGTGAATATAAATTTATTTTTATTTTGTAGAATATAATATTACATCCGATTGGTTGTTTTACATTTAATTAAACTCTTGTCGAGTTCACGTGACGATTTCGCGTGTTGGTTTTATTTATGGGTTTTATATTCTACAAATCTACCATAAATATTATTTTATTTTTACATTATAACTAGTAAATCCCCGTCAAAATCGCAGGCGGATTAATTAGATACACATCAGAAATAAATCATTTTTACAAAATACTATTTAAACAACACACTTTATCTAGGCCTGCCTAACTATGCAGACGGGGATTTTTAACTCGGTAAATGTGTACAGTTGTAAGGACTATAAAACAGTAGGAATATTTGTTAAGATTTTGTGTTTATGTATGTATATTATTATACATATTTAAAGAAAGATAAAAATACTATCTTAATTGCCTTTTATTTTATACTAGTGGACCCAGCAATGCCTCGCTATTGCTTGATTTAATTTAAAGTGTAGTTATTCCATTTCATTACATTGACTTAAGTGATCGAATTGCAAAATGGTTCTTATGTCACTTAAGAATATACTACACAAATTTAGATTTATAGTTTGTAAACCTTTTTAGATAATATAGTAAACCTTTTGTTTGCTTTTACCTAATCTAAAAAAAAACTTATAGTTGTGAAGAATTGTAAAAAGTAAATAACCAGATTCTAAATTAGACCAATTGATTGCAAATAAACGTGTTTTGGTTCATTGTAGGCCTAACCTAAAATTATGTTCAGTTTTTGATCCAAATCAACTGTTTTACACACAATATGTAACAACCAATGTTTGAATTGAATTAAAATATAGTAAACATGTTCAGTTGATTTTTGTTTTTGTTTGTTTTAAGTTGACCAATCTAACCTAAAAAAGCTTTTGGTTTTGAAGAATAATAAACTGATTATAAATGCTAAAGTAAAGTTGCTATGGTAATGAATGTAAACAAACATGCGTAGCTTTTTATACGAACAGCTGTTTTTGTGCACTATGGTCTTGAGTCCATACAAAAGAGGCTGTTTAGTTTTTCCAAATTTGAAACTTTTTCGGGAAACTTTTCAAATTGTTCTTTATATGAAAATCTAGTTCGGACTATTACGAACATTTTAAAACAAAAAAATAGCCAAATTGGTCTAGCCGTTCTCAATTGATGCGCTTACAAAGGAACAGCAATTCATTTTTATTATATAGATTGATAGATCAAATGATTTAGAAGTTATTAATATTATAGGGTGAATTATTGATTGAAGTTGTAAAAATAACCCCAAAGTATAATCTACGCTAGGTTTTGTTTGCGTGATGGGTGAATGGGTGAAATCAGCTGTTATATTATTAAGTTAAACGAATGGGTATTTCTTCTTTAAATTTGTATAAACGAATATTTTGATGACAAAAGTTTGTATTTATATACAGTTTATAACCTCAAAGCAAATATTATAACGTATAATTATACCGTAACATACATTAGTTCTATAACTCATATTTAAAAAAAAATCTACTTCACAAGAAATTATAACGATTAAGTTGTAAACATAACATCAAACTATAATATACACTGGGTTTACTGAAATCAGCTGTTATATTAAATATTACTCCACGTATTATTAGTATTATTACTCCATTATTATATTAGTACACTAGCTTTTATAGGAGTTGATATTTTACGTACAATTTAGTGTTTTATGTGTGTCGGATTCGCGTGAGGATTTCCCGTGTTGGTTTTTCGTGTCGTCTTCATATTCTATAAAAATAACCTTTATTATTAACTTTTTTTACATAATAATATTGTACATACAAAACACGGTTCAACATACAGTTAGACGCTTGTCAATTATTAAGGGATACCCTTGGCTAAATCACATTGTATGATAACAGTAGCTTTTCTCAAATTACGTTGAAAGAGAAAGAGAACGACATAAACGTATAGACTAAACAACTGTAAATAAATCGCAAACGCTGTGACAAAGTGAAATAAACTGAAGTAAATAATTTCCTCTCTGGGAAAATCTAGATTGGTTTTTTTTGTAAAAAACGAGAAAACAGTGCAATCTTATTGTTACCTCGAGTTCCGATGGGTTGGACTCTTAACGAGTCTTTGCCAATCGGCAATAATTACAAATTACTTTTTGATTGTTGATTTCGTCTCTGAAAAGCGTCATTTCTCTGAAACAATCGACCTCTAATGTTTTATCGGGGAAAATCACGTTCGACAACACCGCAGGTTGACGGCTTCAATTTACTTCGCTGGGGTGAAAAATGCAATCCGTAAACACATAGCGGATCGGTATAGTGATGAACATGACTTGTGTTCCACTTATACTATGTAAGGTCACTAATCCCACTGTATGAATGTAGGATTTCTTCTGCGGTTGTTGTTATTGATTAGATGGTTAGTTCGGTGTATTGGATACGTAAGATTTTTTAAATTTTAATTTAACTAAAGCGCTTCGCTCACCAAACTTCGCTGTGAAACAAATGCAAACAGACTATTGAATACTCTGATATTTTTACGAAATCGACTATTGATTAGGAGAAAAACACTTCGATCGAGGTGGGTAATGGGGTTGCGGTGATCTACATTACTGGGCTGTAGAGCCACAGTTTTTGCGTGAATGACAGGTTTTTTTATGTAACAAAGACACAAACATTTCATTATAAAAACCAGTAGGTAAGTACATTTTTATAATTTTATTATAATATAGTTAAGTAAAGTCAAACTTGCTAAATATCTACTAAAAATGTAATGCATATAGGTTTAATAGTCTATACTAATATTATAAAGAGGTAAAATTTGTAATTTTGTTTGTATGTAGGGGGTAATCTCTGGAACTACTGAACCGATTGAAAAAGTAGTTTTACTAATAAAAAGCTACACTATCCCTGAGTAACATAGGCCATAATTGATTTTGATAAAAACATTTTTTATTTCAACATTTGTAAATATAGTGGGAAAAATCTTAGGTTAGGCCTAAATTGATGAACCAACACATGTATTTACATTTATTACCATAGCAACCAATTGCATAAAATAACAGATAAAACAGCTGTTATATTTCCATTAACAGCTGATTTCAAATTTTGAAGCAATTATTTGTATTTCTAACTTTTAAGTTAGGTTTTTATTGAAGTGTAGACCTGAGCCTTGCTGGTTCTTTTAACCTTTATTATAACTGTTGTTATAAAATATACGAAATAATTTGATTTGAACATTTAACATTATTTACTATTTTAGCTTTGGTGTTGTTGATAATCCTACACCTTTATTTTAAATAAAACATAACATGATTATGTGTATAGAAGGTTCCAACGGGGTTGTCGTGCAGGGCACGCATGGGGTTTTCCTTAGTTTTTTATATATTAGTACAGTAGTATATATTAGCATTTCATCATATCATTAGATCGAGAAAAACTCCCATTAAAAACATCCCATCTTTACTACGTCATTTTAATTTAATATGGCAAAAATATGGGTTCTAACTATATAATGATCTTAATTTCTCACGCAAATGCACAATTCAACTCAAGTAACAACTATTCCAGTCTACAGTCGTAGCAGTGCAAAAACCTTTGAGAAATTCTCTTTTTAAAAGCACATTATTTAATTTTAAAGTTATTTAAAACTACATTACGTGAAACTGAATAGAATAGTCTGCAAGACTGTATAACTGCACCGTATCACCGTAATGCACAACAAAACCGAGTATTACCGGCTCTAATAATAGTAATTTGGCGTACAGAGCTGTTGTCTTTCTTTGTTGTAATTTGTACTTGTTGGTATTTGTAATTTGCAAAAGTTTGTAGGTTCTTTGTATCGGAATAGGTATCTGCTAAGGTTACTTCTTGTATTGTTTACAAACAGTTCCGTGGGTGCAATGTCTTCAAGTGATTTGTACAGAATAAATCATAATTTAAAGTATTCAATTTCCGTGTAAAGTAAATTTTAAGATATATTCGTGTACCATTATTACTTATTATTTACAATTGTTTGTTTACGTTTTCTTTACGTTTAAAGAAAAACTGGAATATTTTAATTTGACTGACCCGCATAAATTCAAAACTCTCCCAGTATTTTAGAACAATTTGGAAAAGTCTTATAACTCGTGTATGACACTGTCAATCAAAACTATTTCTTTAAAGGACTTTTTGATATGTATTTTTAAATATATTTTCAAAATTGGGATTCTCAATTAACAATAAGCCTCTTCCTCATATACCGGCAGAGGTGCCAACCTATGAGTAATAAAATGCTCTAGAACCCAATCATAACGTTTAATTATTTACTAAACGTCTTAAATAAATGTAAACAGTAAATATAATAAAATTCTACAAAAATTAATGAACAAATTTTGAAAACAATAAGCAACACCTTAGAAAAGAAATCGCCTCACGACGTGTTGAGTATTGTAAGAATTAACTAATAAGCCCCGTGAAAAATCACAGGCAGGTTAATTAGATACACCAGAAATACATCATAAAAAAATACTATTTCAAAACAACAGACTTGACCTAGGCCTACCTGACTATGCTGACGGGATTTTAAACTCGATAAATGTGCACAATTATAAGTATTATAAAACTGTAGGTCTATTTGTTAAAAATTGTTATTTATATACGTTACTATATATTTAGAAAAAGATTAATTTTTAATTGCTTTTTATTTCATATTGATAGATCAAATGATTTAGAAGTTATTAATATTATAGTGAAGAAATTAATATTCGAATATGTTTTTATATATGGAAATGTAAACATATTCGAAGAAGATGTACGAATGTTTCCGAAGTTAAACGAATAAGTTTAAAAACAAACAATACATTTTTAGGCTTCTTTAAATTTGTATAAACGAATATTTTGATGATAAAAGGTTGTAATTATATACAGTTTATAACCTCAAAGCAAATCTTATAACATATTATAGCATACATTAGTTCTATAACTCATATTTAAAAAAGATCAACTTCACTAGAAATTATAATGATTGAAGTTGTAAACATAACCCCAATGCATAATCTACGCTACAGATGATGGGTGAAATCAGCTGTTGTATTATATCTTACTCACGTACGTACTTTTATAGGAGTGTTATTTTCTAAACCTTTACAATACGACAAAACAAAATAAAACGGCACGATTGCCATACTCTGCTACAATGCCATGTATTTAGTAGAACAAACTTAGTCACTTTAAACTGTAAATTAAATATCTTTAACATACAGTCGTGGTCATAGAAATTGCATCACTTAAAAATAATGAAGGATCTCCTTAAGGATTCTCTAGTAAAACAGAAAGCAACCTGCGACTCCTATAGCGGCGGTAGGTTACGCGGACATTGCTCATCCTAAATCCATTTAAAACCCGCAATTATTCAAATAGCGTTTTTTAAAAAATACCAAACTCTTGGGGACGAAATTCTTCAGGCGAATGGCTTGGTAGTTTTTCGTTATAATTAATAGTGACAACATAAAAAAATATTTAAAAGTCAATGTTTTAAATTGTTAATAAATATTAAACAAAATATTTTTCTTAATTTTTAAAAAGCCATTTGCATGCATATTGACCATAGCTTTAAAATTACATATCGTTTATAATTTTCCGATCAAAAATAAAGGATAAATTTGGATTTTAATTTAACATTGGTCTTATGGAGTGTCAGTCAACATGGCCGACAGCTAGAGTCAACATGGCCCTTAAACCAATGTTGCTCTTACCTTTTGTTAATTTTAAAATTTTTTGCAAAGGAAAAGAGTCTGTTATGAGCCGTGAAAAATGGTTGAAACCGAAATAAAAAATAAATATTATACAATTATAAATACATTTTTAGTGTTAACCAGGAATTTAAGAAAAAAATGTTTTACATACCTATATGAATTTATTTGGAAATATAAACGGTACCAGAAACTGGCACATACTTTCTCACAAACATATTTAAATTATCGTACAATGCAATGTGTGCTTCGCACGCCAACCCCCGTATTGGGAATATTTTCAATACAGATTGCATTGCGTGCTTCGCACGCCAACTCCCGTATTGTGAGTATTTTCGATACATAGTGCATTGCGTGTTTCGCACGCCAACCTCCATATGTAACCCCAACTGTCACTTCATAATTGTACTAAAGTAGAAGATTAATGTACTATCGTACATTAAAGTAGGAGAGTAACTAATAAATATTATTATTATTACCTAAAGAGAAAACTATTCAATCGATTTCGAAAAAAAAAATTGCACCAAACATGTCAATTAGGCCTGTATAGATTCACGAAAAAAGTTTTAGAACAATTTTGAAAAACAACCCCCTTTATGGCCAAAAAACCCCCAAAAATCAGTTATTATTATTATTATTAGCTAAACGAGAATTTTTATAAAGATGCGGTTTCTTGCATAAGGGCTACAAATAAGCCAAATTGTATCAAAATCGTTAGAGCCGTTTTTTATAAAAAAATTATAACTGATTTTTTGGGGGGGTTTTGCCAAAAAGAGGGTTGTTTTTCAAAAACGTTTTTGGTGCATCTATACAGGTCTACTTGACATGTCTGGTGCAAATTCGGTTGAAATCGATCGAATAGTTTTCGCTCTAGCTTTGAAAACATACAGACATGCATACATACATACAATAGCTCAGCAAGATGGCTGAAAGTTTACTATGTTATTCGCCTTTCAACTTTTGATGTTTGTTCTTTTATAATTGCTTTAAATTGCTAATATTTGATTTGCCGCAGTGAAGTGTGTAGTTTCATTATATTTAAAGGAAAAAGTGAAGTTTAGTTTCTTTTGTTCGTATCAATGGTCACGCTATTCTGCTCCAATAAAGTCTAAATCCATTACCCACCAGTGAAAGATTGTTTCAAATAGGTCCAGTGGTTTCTAGACCGTCCCGAAAATCCGCCTCCAGAAAATCATCATAAATAATCGGATACCTAATCTAAAATTACGTTGCATCGCTGATATAAAAATTCAAACTACGCAACGAACATATTTTCCAACTCTTCGAACACGATCACACAAATAGTGTTTCAGAAATTGCAAAACTAACCTCGTACGTAAGCGCACATGTTCGGTTATGTTCGGAATAATAAACGAGTCGCGTAGTACAATAATTCCTCTTGTACGACGCTAGTCAAGTTCTACACTAGTTTCCAACATTTTATTGCGTTCCTACGTCTTTTTTATAACATAAAGCACACGGGTTAGTTATTCGACTGCATAGAGTCGAGTTATTTGTTAAGCGATGCACTGTAATGAGACGGTAAAACAGTAGCCAGGTATCTCAAGGATATTATTCTTGACTTTTCCAACCTTATTGCGGCACTTAACTCAATTTATTTGCTCCGATTTCTTAGAACAAAGCGAACGTGAAGAGTTTCTACAACTAGTTCGATGTTGAAAAGAAATCAGTCCGAAGTTGACGTTATCGACTTCGTACAAGTTTACCAATCAACCGAGAACAAATTTAGTCCGCTGTGAAGAAAATATTTAATACCATAATATACAGGAATGTTTATCCGTATCTACTTTGTTTTTATTGTGCTTTTACGTTGGCAATGTGTGTAATTTATTCGTTTGTTTGTCAACACGGCCTGGAAAGTTTTCAATGCAAATTGAACTGTTCAAAGAGTTGAAATACTTGAACAGGTTATGTCATCTGGTGACACGGTGTAGGTCTGCTTGACACAATAATTTCGTATTCTTTTAACAGTATTCTCATACTTGAGTGATTTCATCAGTGGCTGGTTGGAAAGGAGTAAACTCTGTTTAGTGCGTCTATGTTTCTTCACTACTAAGATGTTGGTAACTCTTTTGACTAGTGTTGCAGGCAGGGAAGAAGATCAAGGAAATTCATCATTCAAAATTTCACGTTGAAACGTAACAATAAACATAAAATAATGATAAACGTTGTAATATGTAAATGAAGATGTAAATGTTGGCTTTCGAGCATTTTTGTCTGTATAAATATAAATACTTTAATAGAAATCCAGAAAATATTAAAATCATAGAATTAAAAAAAAATTACTTTACTCAAGAGGATCTTCCTTCGGGTTCTGAGATTACCTAAACGGAGTTTAGCTACAGTACCACTAATTTTTTTTCACGTGTAATTTTTTGCAAGATATGAATAATATTTGTTTAATGTGTTTCACATGTTTTACGAAAGCAAAACCTTGGTTTATACTAGGAAATTATTTTTTTATTCTGTTTCATCATTTTCAATTTGTTCGCCGTCAACATGTTCCTGTAAAGAAACCGTTAACATCGAAATTGCCTTAATCAGGTTATATCAAATTCTTTACTATCGCGCGTTATAAAAATCTCGATCAAAATATACATCTCCATCGGCACGTTAGGAAGTGCAACCGCGATAAAAATATATGTAAAGTACGAGATAATGTAGGCGCGAGATAGTCCGACCGGCTTTCAGCGTTTTATAACGACGTTTCCACGCTAGATAATCAACTCTAAACTCATAAACAACCGACATAAATTGACGATGAATTTTAAAACTTAATTTCCTCCCCTAAGCTTAACAGAATTATACGATCCTTTGCGCACCAAACTGATGGCAAAACTGTTATCAGATCGCGGTCGTTGTGAAGTGCGCACATAAACCTCGGATGCTATGAACGGATCTCCCCTAAGCTCTTGGAACAACACAGGGCCGGTTATTAGTTAACAATATTGTCTCGCCCCTGCCCTGTAAACTACCCCTTTCCCTTATTGTTATCGTAGCATCTTTATTGCAGTGATAAGGGTACGATGAGACCACCCTGTGTGTCACTTTGTTGTATGAGAAGTCATCCGGACCAAATGGCAATGTTGGGGGATGAAGGGTGTTATTAGTTTTGAGATCATGGAACCCTCTCTATACGAAACGAATGACCGGTCACACAAATATTAAGGTTTAGTTGGTATGGCGTTGAAACAAACTGCGTGAAATCTGCTTTTCAGAAATTAAAATAATACATTTTTTTACCTTACCCTTGTGATGGTGAACTTCGCAGCCACTCCAAAAGCATCATCTATCGCTTTATTTTAACCGAAGTCAGTATGAAGTTTAGACTTAATAAGAACTTAAGAGGTAAGACGGGTTCAGTCGTTTACGGCGTATTGACGATCCAGGTTATTTAGAGGTTGGGTTTAAAATTCTGACGTCTTCGAAATTACTAGAAGAAAAGCTCATAAATCCACTGAGCTAAGATGTGTAACACATAAAAACTATAAATTAACAGACAACGCTATAACGTTTTCTACAACTGCGAAGTGTTGCCAAGTCGAACTTGTACGAATGAAAAGAAGACTACCTTCACTGTGGAATATACGTTTCCCCGTTCAAGTTGGCAATACTAGACACTTTTAACGTTGAGTTTTGCGTATTCCAGTTGATACAAGAATTTGAATAAATCTTATCACCGACTTAACTCCGATACTCTTGTAGGCCGGTTGGCAGTTTTGTAAAAGTCATCTGTTAAAAATCATCATCGGAAATTCTATTAATAGATCTGTAGATTGCAAATAGGACGATCCAGAGATATCTTAGGCAGTATAAGAGAAAGTGTTTTATTGAGAGACACGGTAAAATTAATCAACTGTTATTTGTATTTTGTTATATTTAACACTATTATTTTTCTGGAGATTAAATCTGTAAACATTTACATTGCCTTGAAATTTTTTATTAAATTGTTTACCTAATACACTAGTGTGTTTCAACTGGGAAATAAATCATTAACCGTCTCCACTTTCATACTAGATTTCAAAATTCACTGAAGAAAATTTTATATTGAAGCAATTAGCCATGATCAACTAGGTGGGATAATTTAATTCAGTTTTCGTGTCGAATTTGAGTTGATTTAAATTTTTGTCAAAACTTATCCCCTGCCTGGGAACGTTTCTTGATTGGGGGCGTCGGAGACGTCATGTCGCTCTAATTACCGAGTAGTCAACTAATATTAATATTGAAGTTTGAGATGGAGCTTTTGGATTAACGCCTTAGAAATCGAAGGATTATATCAGAATACTATACCGGTAATGTACGAGAAAAATTCACAAAACAGAAACTCATGTTTAATCCCTGCTATGGCAACTGCCAATATTATCAATTCCTATGCCTCATACAATAGATAACTAACACACATAAAATGCGTTTTAGTCTTAATTATCTGTTATGCATAATGAAGGGCTGCTCCACAGACAGTAGAAGAACCTCCACCTGTTAAATTGACATCACATCTCAGTTGTAGTTAAGGTTCGCACGAGGAGTGATGTCTGAATTTACAAATATGACGTAACATTTTTTAGGATGGCAGTGGGTACGTGATCTTTTCTCTTCGCCCATATCAACCTATAGTTC
Source organism: Philaenus spumarius (assembly GCA_018207615.1). NCBI lineage: Eukaryota > Metazoa > Arthropoda > Insecta > Hemiptera > Aphrophoridae > Philaenus > Philaenus spumarius. The sequence goes on along the minus strand of JAGFPH010000120.1, from coordinate 139,279 downwards.
GACTATGACTGGACAAAAGGTTTCAACACCAACTAAATATTCTTCACAATATGAATTAATTGTCCGAGTGAAGATGTACCTTGGACAAAACTTCCGAAACAACAGCGGTCACTACAAATCCATCAACGTCTTTTATGTCGACCGGAAATTAAGTTTTTGTTTCGACCTTTTTACAAAGAGAAACCGATTTGCATATTACACGAAGAAATCGTGACGCTAGTTCCTTGCTCGCATCGAGAAACAAATGACGGAGAAACTCGAAGCCTCAACGGCGTCTTCGGTAATAACCAAGACATTAACAGAACCGTCGTGACGTCCCTTGTTGTCGTACCCAGGCGGGTGATGTGTTTTAATTATTCCTGCAGACGTGATAACGCTAAGGATGGCTGTTTGACAATCTTGGGGAATTGCTGATACGTCTTAACTGTGCGTTTTTCAATTAAGGATGAAGATTTTGGTAAATTAAACTTGATTGTGGTCGCAGTTAAATCTCGTCTAATGATAATTAAAACACAACTGATAACGCGCTCATTTAGGGATGAATCGTCTCCGAGAGAAATCTACTACAAGGAATGCTAGACAACTGAATAACATGCAGTGAATGCAGGAACGGAGATATGCAATTTCTTCAATTTTTACAAATTTTGTTGAAACTTTTCAATTTAAGTACAAATTTGTTCTTAATCGCACTTTATAACCTGAAACCTATTGTTGAAATGCCCTTAATTTAACAAGTAATTATACAGTGTTTAATGTTGATGTTCAGTTATAATGTTATGACGATTTTTGTGTTATTACTGTAATCAATGGTATTATCGCATTATTTCTTGACTTAACCTAAATGATTGGTAAAATTCTTAGTTTGTGTAAATTAAATCTCTTATCAAAGGTTCCGCTCAAAGGTTTTGGGCATTCGTTTTGATCAAAGTTGTAAACATAACCTTTAAGTATTTTTTCACTAAAAGTAAATTTAATTTATTTTTAAAAATTATAGTTAAAATTATGCAGACTTACCTCCTTCTTTACTAAATCATCAGTGAGATATTGTAGGCCTACTTTATTTTTGTGTCATATTTTGTATATATTTTTCGTAAAAAAAAAGTATAAAGACCCGCAAGAGCTCTCCATCACGCGACTCAAGTGGATCTATTGTGGAGGACGGTACCTTTAGTGTTCGTCCCAGGTCCTACCAAGACTCTTTATAAAGCCAAGTAAGGTCTTGCGATCAACTCAGCAGAATTATTCAGGGCCAACAAATGCTCTTCCGTGACTCTCCTGCGAGGGTTGAACCGATTCCTACCCAAAAGAGCCGAACCGACATGAATAATTTTTATGAACGAAACAAACTCATTTTTTGAGGTGGTATTTTTCTAGTCAGAAAACCTACAATGCGCCTAAGACTATTTCCGCCCATTTGGAGAAGCTGATAAACATATTTAGCTGCCTGAGCCCAGGAGCAGAGTTCCAGTAATGCTTCGTCTAGGTTTCAATCACATTCCTAACGTGGTCGCCACAGTATGGTTCTGGACCAATAATTGGGCTTTTGGCTCCAACTCTTGCAAGGCGATCTGCTTTCTCATTAAGTTTGACGTCTACTTGACCAGGCACCCTTTTAAGGGCGACATCGTTCATTCTAACTACTTCATTCACTACTTTGAAGCAGTCCTTAACTAGACTTGATTCAAATGTGAATGATTCCAGTGCTTTTAATGCAGCCAGAGATTATGTAAATCATAGTCCTATTAATTTTTTTTTTAATTTTTCAGTCACAGAGGTCGATAGCAACAACCTCCGTCTGAAAGATCGATATTTTTCGTCTTTTAAATAATAGTAATACTACTATTATTGGTACTGCTTGTTGTTCCTTCCCACGACTTTAGTTCGCTAGTTGAACCATCGAGGGAATAAATTAAAAGCAAAACCATAAAGAAAATCTCTTATTACCTTTAAAGCGAATAGAAGACTCGAGGAAATAACAAGCCAGTATCAACACAGAACCCATGTACCCAAGCATACGTCGACTATTCGTATCGATTTAAAAACATAATTCCAACTAATCCGCATCGACTTCGACTTAACAAATTGTTGCCCACCGATTTATTCAACTAATCCCGCGCATAAAACTTAATTCGATACATAAATATGACAATTTCCCCGACCCTTTATCGATTACTTGTTACGATAAATCGTTAAACTCAACAATCGTCTTCGTTCTTTACTGCCTACTTATCGAGTTGACAATCGATTTATGAATCCATCAATGTCGATTGTTGTTGCAAACGTACGAGAAAAGGGAGATATAATGAAATTGATTCTTGCTTGGGAAATTATAGTCTTTCTTTGACCAATAATTGTTAAGTCGATCGAGAGAACCACGGCGGAACAAAGGGGCGGCACAAAGAACAATGCGCGCTCGGTTTAACATATCTTCTTTGTTATTTCGAACGTTTGGTATTGTTAAATTTGTTAGAAACAGGACGTATTCAACTGGCTCAATAGCCACAAATGGACAACAATGATTGGCGATTTTAATAGTGTTTTAGTATAAATGGAAACAACATGGATGGAATATTTGGAATCAATACATTGTACATTGAATGTGCACTACCTTAAACTAGTGAGCTGTAAGTTTTATCGAGTTTTATGCGCTATCATAAATGCTTACTTTAAAAACGTTTCACGAAGAAAAGAAAAATTCTAAAAATATAAATAAAATACTTTCAACAAAATAATGCACGTTTTTTACCTAGCAAAATTGTCATCATTATTTAAAACTTTGGTCCAGATGTTTCAAAATATATTCAGAAAGTTTTTATATTTAACAGTTTCTTATTTAGGAGTTCCAGAACATTTCTGGCACGCTTTATTTTTCATCCCTTCACATATTTCTTGTAAATTTTATGTATCCTTTTTAACTAGTTTTTATGGATGGGAATAGTTTTCGATCGCTATTCATTAAAAAAATTGTTCTGAAATTCTTAAACAAATCCGTGTTCAATTATGTTCTCTAATATTCATAGAAAATTATATTGTTTATTTGTGATTGTTTACGCGGGTTAGCAAGTTATAACTGTATTAAATATCACTTTCCATCTGTGAGGTATACCTTGAATTCGACCCCAGAAGCAGGTAGTATATACACGAATTCGGTCCCGAGTTTTTCGGATTCCCTCGCCTACAGGTATGCATTGGACCCCAAGCTTTAAAGATAAAGATAAAGCTTTAAGAGCAGGATCAGGTAGGGATAAGAGCCTCTGCCCAAGCGTCAAACAAAAAGTTAATATGGTTAGGTTAGATTTATGTTAGGTTAGATTCATCTGAGTCTAGTGCTACATCACGAATTCTTCGCTTATTGCGATTAGGTTAGGGTTAATTAAGTTAGGGTATGGTAGAATAAGTAAGGTTAGGTTGACCTATTTTCTGAGAAAACTGTTACATGATGAATTCTTCACTTATTTAAGTTAGATTACGTTAGGTTTAATAAAGTTAGGTTAGGTTAACCCATTGTCTGGGGGAACTTTAAGATGGCGAATTCTTCGCTTAATGTGGTTAGGTTAGGCAGATTGAGGTTAGGTTGGTACAACTGATTGAATATTTTCGGAGACAACTGTTGTGGAAGGACATAGGCTACTAGTTTGACCACAGTCTAGAGCCGGGGTCAAATTCACACCCGAAGTTTATTATAACGTTAATCTTTGTAGTGGACATAGTTTCTGAAGTTCCATTTTCCTTTCTAGCCACAGAACCAAACCAGGGTTATCTACTTTCTGAATATCAATTTTAGTGTTGCGTTTAAAGTAGACTCAGTGGATCTAACATTTTGTAAAACACAAATCTCTTTTAAATGAAAACACCGCAACGTATATTCAAATCAAAGAAATAATTAAAAACTCTGTAAAGTAATGTAGATAAAAATATTCAGTCGAGCCATCTCAAAGCATAAATGGGTTAACCTTTTGTATGAGGAATATGTAAATTAACCCACCTCCCTCTCAATTTGAAGTTTTATCGACAGTGAAGCGAAGAAAATGTTAATTAGTTTAGCTTAATGAGTTAGTTGCCAACTATTCACTCGCTCCGTTCTCGACATGCTGCTAACTAGTTTGTGTTGAAGTTGGTTTAGGAAACTTGGATACATTGTGTTTAGAGGTAAACATTTGTTGTTGAAACCGATGCGGGGGGTTGATGGTTTAAGGGAAATGTTTTAACCTAAATATGCTTACACGTAATTAATAACGATATTCTTTCTACAACATTTAATAGTAGCAATTAGAAAAGGAGAATACTAAACCCTTATCTGATCACTCGTTAGTCACTCTGTTACATTCGGTTTTCTCCTGAAGCTATAACGCGATCACGGTCCAATTTAATATCGTTACTAGGGTCTCTGCCCCTGGACGCTTCGCGTCTCAACCCCGCCTTGGAATATGGCCTCAGATGGTTGCTTCGCTTCGCTCGCAGTTGGAAAACTCGCTAGAGGCTCTCGCTAATCTTTGGCTCGTTTGTACCGGGGTGACCGAGCATCGCTCAGTATTTTTAACATATGGATTGTATGTATACTGTATCTTTTTTCTTACTTAGTGACTTTAAAGGTGATATAAAGAGAAGTTGTATCTATTCGCCTTCTAAGTGACGTGAAAGGTGGTATAAAAAGAAGTTCATAGCTTAAATTGTATGCGCATTTTTCAGAGTTTATGCGCATTTTTGCAGACATAAGACCAAGTGCATTCGATTCCTGACGTCAGAAAACCCCTGCATGCAAATTTTCATCAAAATCGTTACAGCCGTTAGCGAGATCCCCGAAATAAATTTAAAAATATACAAATATACAAGAATCGCTCGTTTAATAAGATAAGATAAAGCATTCTAACGTGAAATAATGAAAATAAAACACTTATACATATTATTTCTCAAAGGGATTTTTTGTGCTAACGCCATATCTCCCTTAATTCATCGTCAAAATTAATGATTCAAACATCATTTTAAAGCTTATGTTCTCCGCTATTGACGAAAAATAGACAAATAGCTTAACATCCATGTTTTCATTTAATAAACTTTCATATGAAAGTTCATATGAATCCTAATGAATGGCGCCATCTATTAACAATCTGTTTAACTAACATTACAGTTATTAGTTAGATTGTTTACATTCTATATGCAAGTAGTGTAATCTATCACGCAAATAAATCACCGTAAGCATTATAAATTGTTATAAACTGTTATGTATAAACCAACGTAAATAAAAAAAAACGTAATTAACTGAATTAAATCAACTTATTCAAATTTCCGCACGGGTCAGCTAGCTAGTTTTACTATAAAATTTCGTGGAACGAAATCTGGCACTCCAAACAACCAAATACTGTATGATAAATTTGAGTGGGGTATCGTTCGAAAGGGGGCTTACCAAAACTACTTTTTTTATAATTTTGTAATACAATTTAAAGAGATATTTCTAGAAAATTTAGGTCAAACCCCGTCTTTCTATTTTCGTAATAATGCAGGTAAAAATGTTTAACACTTGTATGTCAAAGGTGTTTTTGTTTGCAGGCTCATCATAATAGTTGGCCTACTGGATAATAGTTGTGTGATGCTCAGGTGGTAAAGGCCAGGTTTTGTTTATACTTCACTGTCTCTATACAGCCTTGAAATCCTAACCGAATGTGAATATATAAGGACAGTTTTAACGTAAAATTATGATGTCAGTGTTAAGTATGTTTAATTCGGGAACCCGAGGGACGCCCGATCCCACTTAATGAATGCAGCTAGTCCTTGCGGGAAGGGATTATCCTAAGAAAATATATGTGTTATTTAACGTAGAAAGTATAAAAAGAATAAAAGTTATTCAATTTTACATTTTGTTTTTGTAAAAACTGTTGAAAATATGTACATTTATACTGCGTTTGGGTAGTGTGGTTTCTCGTTATGGCTATTGTTATTGGTTAACTCGCCATGTGGGGTGGAGGTTATGAAGGCATTGTATGGTGGGAGAATAATGTGCATTAAACCCTACCCTTAAAAACAAAATAATTCGACCACGCAGCTGAACCTCTGACGTGAGTTGAGCAAATTTCCAAAATTAAGTTTATGGGCATATGTTTTAGGGTTTCAACCAACAATTTTGGAAATAGGACTACTCACGACGGTGCTGAATAGCTGCAAAATCCTTCGCACGCCATTCCGCATATTGGGAGTATCTTCAATACACAAAGCATTGCGTGCTTCGCACGCCATTCCGTATATTGGCAGTATTTTCAATACACAAAGCATAGCGTGCTTCGCACGTGTTCTGAAGACTATAATCGGTGCTCATTTGCTACTCCCGACCTTGGGTCTTACCATAAGGACCACTGCAATAGCTAATTTTTCCTATGAAAATTCGCTAAAAACCATCTCGATGTACTTTTATAGAAATAGCCCAAATAGTTGTTTAATGTTACTTTGCTGTAAGTCATAAGTTACTCTAAGGTTTTTAAGTCAATACAAAAATAATTAATATTGTTTAGTTTGTAGTCGGACATCTCTAACTGCCTCAAAATGAACAAACTCAAATTCATTATTATTTTATGATTTGACTTATCATCAGATGTTTTACTAAATCATCCTACAAGCAACTTTCTATCGACTCCGTCGTTATCTTCCCCCTCGACTCTGCATCTCGACAGATCCCAAAGTACAGGACAAAGTTAATTAGCCAGACCTACGTCGCAACTCGTTGTTTATGCGCCGTAATTGTTTTCAAACCCTTTGATGTATTTTGAATGGAGGCAATTTGAAAACATCTCGGCGCGAGTCTATGTGTGTTCTTGTCGCCTTTACTAGCGACTTGGAATTTTAATTGACCTCCTAACTTTTCAAATTGAGCTCGGAAGCGTTGTCATGGGAACGGAGCGTGTGACAACCGTTGGGCGAGACAACAATCTACGACTTTAAATACAGTCGATGTCGGAGATAAACGAACGAGTGATAGACTCGATAACTCAGACTCGAAGTGTAACGAGACGGTCCGGGGAACGTAATGAAGTCTTGGTACTTAGTGCTTGCGTACTTTCGATATATATTGTAAATGTTATGTTTTGGAAATAAACTAAATCGAGCTTGGTTTTTGTCTTAGCGTCTCTATGCCAGCTAGATTAATAAAAACAGGGAGCATCGTATTGGGCAGGTGATTTGACTGCCATCATGTTTGAACTTATGTGTTGGAGGCTTCGGTTGTAGCAGACTGAACTAGTCCTTTAACGGTTTAATCTGGTGTTTGGAGAATAATATGTTTAAATATACCTTATGTTTTTAGGCAATGTGTAAGACGTGAATAGAAGTTTCATCAAAATTGAATAGAGACTTTTTAGTTAAATAAATAAACGAATGGGCAAACCAATATTTATATTATCTTCAGTGAATGGTAGTAGATTTCCCAAATATCAAACAAAAATAAAAAGTTTCCCCTCCACATTTTCTGCCGGGGGGACAAAATCTGAATGTTTCTAGTAAAGTTAAGCTTTGGATCTGCAGTAGTCAAGAAAGAGGAAGTCTATAATAGTATCGGCAACCACATCTGCATTGTACGTCCGAGCCTACGGGATTTAGTCCATGGCCAAACCGCAAAAATGTCATACGTAGTGGTGAGCAGGCCCCGAATTGACACCGAACAAAACAGCTGTTTGTCAGAACCAGCCATGTCTGCTGGATAATGGCCGACCGCAATGCTTATAGTAAGCCTTGATCACTTGCGGTTAGGAACTAGCAAATAATGGAGAAACAGGAGTCAATGACTGCGAAAACATGTCCTTCGTGGGACAAACAAATGCTGTTAAATTCTTTGTGTTTGGTAGCCTCCAGTCGGTTGTGGATAAACAGAAGCTATCAGGATTCCGTAGCGTGAGCTTTCCGAAAACTCGTTATCATGTAACCATGGCTTGAATAAACTATTTGTGATTTGGACCAGTCAAAGAACGTGATACTCTCAAAACACGCAATATTTGTATTTTCTTGAATCTCAAAAGAGAAAACAACAAAACTGCGGGATCCTATTATTTTTGTACTATTTTAACATTTTGTCACTTCAATATACTTTGTGGTGTTTTCATTTAAATATTTGTATTTTTTAAAAATCTTAAATTGAACCAGTTGTATGACAAACGTAGTCTTTACGAAAGCAACTGTCAAACTCAAAACTAACGCCAAATTGATAAATGGAATGTGGGTTATCTGGATCAGCTGATTTTGTTGCCATACGTACAAAACGAAAAGCAAAGCCTTTATAGGATAGTTATAGTTCGCCCTTCTGTCCCAGTTGAATAGCTCTTGATCATATATCAATCGAGCTAAAATTATGAAAAGAATCCAAAAACAGTGAGTTTTGGTTGGTTAATGTTGTGTATTCCTAAATTAAAAACATTAGGTATTAAAATTCTTGGTTTTATTTTACGAATTTGAATAAAAAAGCCCTTTATTTGTAATCTAAATGGCATTATAATTATAAGCGGGGTGAAATTTATCACAATATTTTATAGGTTCCACACCCAGTACAATCCTTTCCTTCGACATTTTAATTTTTAACGGCCTTGACAGAACAGTATCTTTACATTTGTGTTGATTTGGTTTTATTGTATGCTGTGGTTAACAATTAATTGTGTTAGAAAGAACAAAGATAAGCTGGCTGTACAAATAATGAGGGTGTAGCTTATAAACATGATAATACCTTTTATTTTATCCGTTAATCTGAGCATTTGCTTTGCCATTTTATTTCTTTTGGACTCCAAATATAACAATTGGTTCCTGTATAGTTTTGTTTCCATCGCACCATCATTACGTTTTTAATACGCCGGTCTGCTCGTGAATTTGATCGTGAATAATTGCACATTAGCAACAAAGTTGTCGATATTTTAAAATTACAGTCCAATAAACAGGTTTTCAGAACCCGGTCGTTTGGCTTCAAGTGTGCAGATGTTTTCAACCTGATCATTAGTCCCCTTTTTAAAATTATCGATCTTCTTTTAGTTTATTACGCAAAACAGTGCGCATTTCATAAGGAGATTTGAATTAGAATGTATAAACAAGTCAATCATGACTTTAATTAGAATTCATGAAGACATTATTTCTCGTTGAAATATTCCGCAGCTTCGGACCACCGTCGTAACTAACAGGACTATAAAACTGATTTAACCCTATAACGCGAGTTTTCTGAATAGTTTCATCGCTATCTACGGCGAATGTTCGAGTCGAGCTTTGTGCTAAAATAAGTACTAACGACGACGGAACCCATTTACAAAACTCGATCTTTTCTAACTTGGACTGAAACCGGAGATACTAAATATAAAAACAGTCGACAAGTCCTAATAATGAGTCATAGTGAATGCAGACTGTTTATCACTGACGTTGTTTTGTAAACTGGGGTCTAATTAAGGGCGGGGGGATTCTCTAATTAAAGTAAACCCAGGCACTTTTATAGGCTTTCAGGTTTTGAGTTAGTGATCGTATAGTCCGAGGTCTGATCGCGTTTACAACTTCTGTGCCGAGAGAATTATTCAAACTGAAACGAGAAGCTTTAAAAACATTGAAATGAGAGTAAAAACCGCTCGAGACGCATTAGTATGCGTTGGACATTCCGTTTTATTTTAGATTCTTTTGCATTTTAAATGCACTGTTCAGAAACAATTAGATTAAGCACATCTGGAAATTGTATACGAATACATCACAGAACTAAGATCTTCAGCAATTCTATTCCGTCTGCAGAACGTTTTGTAACAGCTTTCCTAGAATAAATTAGGCGAAGATGGAAATGGGAAAAAACAAGTATCAAAACGCATTACTATTTTTGCCGTTTTAATGGTCTTTTATGCGTCAGTTTTTATCTAGTATGAAAGTCCTTTTCTGTAAATATTTATAGGCCTGTAGTAGCTGAAAGGTGAAAGTGCGCTAACTGAGGATTCTGTAACTTGAGGATTCCGATCGAATCCTAGAGGAGACATGGATGATTGTGTAGTTTGAATACTAAAATTGTAATTTTTAAGCGATAGTCCGTCAGAGCTTAAACATTCTTAAAACAGCCTTAAAACATTCTTGAAAATCTTTTGTGGGTCTGTTATAAAATATTATATCAAAAACAGTATAACTAATTTCTTAATTAATAATGACGATCTTTGTGCGTTTGTGATTTTAAAATATTTTAGTTTACAAATATAACCGTTATCTTTAAATATTTATAGTCATTTGTGGGCTGGATAATATAAAATATTTTGTTATAAAACTATTTTCATTCAATATTTTGTTCTTTTGGGCCGGATATTTTAAAATATTGTAGTATGAACACTGTGTTGGCCTAACTCTTTAAATTCAATATTTATAGTTTCTGGGCCAGATATTATAAATATGTTAGCATAAAAACAATGTAGTTCTTTCCGTTAAATATTTAGACTATGGTTTTTTGGGACGGATAAAATATTTTGTATTCAGCCAATTGAGCCCTTTTTTTAGTTATGTTAGAAAATATTTTTGTAGAAAAATCAATGCAGCTATTTACCGTCTTTCTTGCAGGAGACTCAAAATTATTCGAAAGTTATATTCTCCTGCTGCAGAAGACCAGAACGCGCCTTCCTGTACTATTTCTATATTATGTTCTTCAACTTTCTGTCATTACATCAATTTGCTGTATAGTTCTTTTTTGTAACATCACACTAGTCTCTTTCAAACCTGTCTGTGTTTTTCGCATTATGATTCCGGCCCCATCCTACGATGACATCCTATCACAAAACTTAGTTTAGTAAATCCATACAGTCTTTTTCTAAAACGATTCTTTCCTTTCTGTTACAGTGGGTAGAGGAGAGCTTCACAAATTTCGAGAAAGGCATCAACTGGAGATCGTACGTAGTGTGCGATGTCGCCTACCATAACGTCAACAATTGGCTCTGGACGCCGTTCGTCGAGAGAGGGCCAGCTAATCGAATCTACATCGAAATTAAGTTTACCATCAGGGACTGTTCGCTATTCCCTGGGAACGCGTTGTCTTGCAAGGAGACGTTTTCTTTGCTGTACTACGAGTTCGACGCTGCTACAAGAGAACCTCCGCCATGGGAACCAGAGAGCTACAAGCTTATCGGTAAGTTAATGTTTCAGGAAGATTACAAGATGTAAGAAAATAAGTCTTAGCTCAGTTAAAGGGGTTTTAGGTTAACAAAGACTAATGTTTTTATCAAGATACTAAGGTAGCTCAGCTCTAGTATTCTGGGGTCCTCTTTATTCTTAACTGAAGTTGTACTTTCCGGTTAGATGTCAATACAGCCTAGTCCTCTAGGTTTATGTTTTCTACATAGTTTAGTCACTTGATCAAATAAATCGATTTATACTCTCGAATCGTCTTGTACTCGTATTATTTTCTTTATGAAAGGAAATGTCCAGACAAAAAGCTCCACACGATTTAGTTGGATAATTTGTAGATTTTTATGGCCGATGTATATTTGGAAATGTATTCAGAATGTTAACCAACTTAGGCCTAAACAATTCCTTTTTTGTACAACCGGCCTACGTTATTAATAGTTCCTTAATTTAATTAATTCATGTTTTAAGATATGACACAAACAAATCCATGTCATCTTTAAACACGTTTGAAACTAGTACCAGCCCTACTGACTAAGGTGTCTAACTATTTATTGTTTTTATGTGTCCTTCTAATTTGTTCTAAGCCTTTATGCCAATGATCATTTACTGTTTTAACTGATATTTGTATGTAATCGAAAAACCTAATGCTCGCCAGGAGTGAAACATATTTTTTTAGTTGATCGCAGCTCTCCAAGTGGCAGAGCTGTGCACTACTAACATTGAATTTGTGCTAGTTTCATTCTTCCGCTAGTAAATATAGGGCAGCTTCATAAAGGCGGAAACTAGAGGGATACAGACGTAAACCTGACTGTAGACGTACTAAAAATGCGCATGCGTGACAATGTATGTGATTTTCTAAACACAGCTTTCTCTCACACATTAAAAATTAACGCATATATTATTTTTGTAGTATTACTCCGCCAGTAACAAGTTGACGTGAAAACCACCAGAGTGCAGACTAATCACCGAGTAGGAACACAAATTCGGCGCGTACATGCTTTGACAATAAAGCAGATTTTTCGTCATAAATTATAAAAATATATTGAAATTACTTTTATTTGAAAAGGTAACTAAACTTCGAATGTGGCGACCGTTTTACATTTTTAAAGTTGCATTATTGAATAAGAAAAACATCGCAAACTTTGATTTTGAGTTAAGTCAAAGAACAAATTTAGTTAAAAACAAATTTAAAAAGCTAAATGATATCCACATTCAGACAATCCTAACCTTTAAAATTACATATTCAGAATAATTTTCTGATCATTATTACTCAGTAGTAATCTTGCTACACGTTTAACATTGATGGGAGTTGAAATTCAAAATGGTGGCTGGGTCTGCCATTTAATGGTTTAATGGTTTAGAGCCTTAATAAACCCAAATAATGACCTGATCGATTATTAAAAATGTTGCGGTTGTGTGATAAAATACGCGGGAAAACAGACTACCAGCTGGATTCAATACTACAAAGGCGGGAAGAGAAATGACAGTAGCTTACGGTCGACATAATCGAAACGATTCGACCTTTGACACATCTCGCTAACCTTTCTACGACTGTGTTTAGAAAGTGCGTTCACCGGTGTTTATAAGAAGGTTACACTCTGTGTACTTGTGTTTTAATGAATATGACTGCAAAATCGTTTACTTTCCCCCTCAGGGTCTGCCGCACCTCCGCCATTTTAAATCAATTCTCAAATCGTTAAATAAAAACACGTTTCCTCTTGTCAGTTGATCTGACTTTTTGAATGACTTTCTACATGTTTTGTCAAAATAGGTAGATTGTCTTTTTATGTTCCAGTATTATCTCACAATTACCTTACATTTTGTAGTGTCATTTGCTGAAAACCTTTTTCAAATTACAAATTCAGGATAAAATTCGTTTATTGGTAAACATAATCAGATTAAAGCGTGAAGCAAAAGCGAAGGGCGATGCTTACAATTCTCGCGGAAACTGTTTACAATTCCACAGAGTGTATAAAAGCACGGACTTCGTGTGAATGCAAATAAATGTGGAAAAATCACAGACACAGCAAGAAATGTAAACATTACAAAGCTACGGTTAGGGAAACCCAAGCAATACCGTCGCGACGGCGACGCCTAGCGTCTCTTACATAACCTTAACTAAGCTGATTAGAATATTTATTAATAACACTAGACTAAGTAAGACCGAGCTACCTGGTTGGCTTTTTGAGGTTAGAAACAAAATGAGTCAACCAAACAGTTTTGCGTTTTAAAAAAGCATTTAGCATTTAATTAATTTTAAAAAGCTAATAATAACTTTAACTGTGTAACTTCATACTATAAACCCTTCTTAAAACGCAGTTGAAAGTTGGCTACAGAACAATTTCAAAACTGACAATAACTACATTGTTGGATTCTTTTTTTTATTCCTTAAGGTTCTTTTTCATTTTACTTATAAATAACGCTTAGTGCCACTTTATCAATCGTGTTTTAAACCTTAACATTAAATGAACTGGGTTTAATTCAAAATCGAGTTATCAATCTGAGTTTAAACCTTATTTAGTCCTGGATTAACAGATAAATGGGATTTAAAAAAAGGTTGAAAGCGGGCTACAAAACAATTTCGAAACTGACACAGTAACTACATTGTTGGATTCTTTTTTAATTTTTTTTATTCCTTAAGGTTTTTTCCAATTTACTTATAAATAACGCTTAGGGCCGCTTTATCAATCGTGTTTTAAACCTTAACATTAACTTGAACTGGGTTTAAATAAAAATCGAGTTATCAATCTGAGTTTACACCTTATTTAGTCCTGGATTAACAGATAAATGGGATTTTAAAAAAGGGTTTAAATCATCTAAAGAACTACGGTCAAAAGATCCTTTTTAGTTAGGCTACTTTAACGCATTCGAATGTATTTATTTGTTATCTAGGCATCTAGGCTATAATGTACAGGTGTCCCGGAAGTAAAGAGCTAAACTTCGTTAAATGGTTCTACGGGTCAAAATAAAGAAAAAACCAAGAAAAGCATTTTCTCCAAAAACGCTTAGTTTTCCAGATATTTGACATTTTTATTTTTACAAAATAATTCATATTTAGAGAACGGTTTGACCGATTGAGTTCAACCTTGGCACGAAGTTTAACCTAAGAAATATCTACTTAAAAAAATTATAACCGATTATATCTAATAATGCGTTTAAAATTGGTGACTGTTTGATAATTTCAAACCTAAATTACCACAAAACGGTATATTTTAACAAATAATTTCAAGACACCTTTTTTGTAGAACTTTAAATTTCCTATCGGATGGTGTAACAAACCAAGTATTACACACAACTCAACTATTATCCTTCGCCCGATTGGTTTGAACCCGGCACTTCGTTTTTTTAACCCGGCACCCTATACCAACACAGTAAACACAACAATATTATGGGTACGTATGGGCTGTTGGGAAAAATAATTCCCGTTTAAAAGATGCTTGAAATGACAAGTTTTAACAAGTCACGCTATAAAAAGTAGGCCTGGACATTTTTACAAAAAAAAAAATATTTTAATTTTGTAGTCAATTTTTAAGTTTGTCTCATATTTCTCGAGACCGATCATTAAAATATTATTATTATTAATGTTTGTGGTGTGACTTGATAAAACATGTCATTTCAAGCGTCTTTTAAACGGTAATTGTAGGCGTACCCATAAGTATCAGAGGGCTTTTAAAAATAAAAAATGTTAAGTCCAATTTAATACGGAAAACTATATTAAGAAAAATGCAAAAATACGGTACAAAATTGTTTAAATTATGTGTACAATCAATAAAGGGAATAAAAAATATGACTTCCTGTAAGAAATTTAAAAGCATATGTTTTATTAATTAAGTCCTCTATTGCTTTAAAATCAATGATTTCTAAGATGACAATGGTGGGCGCACTTAAGAAGATCGCCCGGTATATGAGCAGAAAAGATAAACCTAGAGGATGAAACCTATGTTTGCCACCTAACATTAAGAATAAGAAGGATCTCGGAACTAGAATACAAAGTGCTGATTTCCTTCTAAGAACGCTTCTCTCTAAACATAGGTGCCATAAAGGATAACCTACACAAATATGAAATGAGTAAACATAAATCAGTTAAACGAGCGTGCATAAAACAATAAAAAATAAATAAACTTTCATTGTAAACAATAATAAAAGATATAAACTATTCTCAAGACGTTAAACATCTCAAATTACGCAGACCGATTACGAAACAACATTGAAACAACTTTTCTCCGGGTGTTGTTTACTCATCATGTAAATAAACTAGATATTTGTTTGGAAGGCGCGCCTCCCGTCCCGTCTAGTTGTAAATAAATAAAAACCTCCGAGTTACAAAAACATTTAAGCAGCCTGACCATGTCCCTTCGATACACTTTCGGTTTTTTTATTCAGACGCGGTTTTAACAAATTGACTCCGAGGAACGGGTTGTCACTGATGGCCGGTGAAAGTAGCGAGGTAGGCTGTTTGGAGATTTTATCTTGGGTAATATTTTGTCTTCGTCTGTGGGTTTAAGGCGAGGTGGGCAGGCGAGTTGTAGCCAGGTGAATTTCTACCGGTTTTGTCTTTCCGTCGCATCATTCGAACCTTTAGTTATGGGACCGGGAGTCGGAGTAATTGTGCAGGTGCCAAGTCTAGTAAATCTCGCGGAGGCAAACGGATGTACGTCTTCTGGTGAACACGGTGTGCGAAATGTCTACACCGAAACCTGGCTACCTAACACCGTTCCTCTGTAGTACTGTCGTATATATCCGTTGGACAGTGAGAAATTAGTGACTTGTTAGTTCACATAACAACCTTTATAAGATTTTTTTACCGTTTAGGCTACAATTTACTGAAACTAGCTGAGACCCCTGCGTGTGCCAACCCTCCCTTCCTCCATATATATTTTATAATTAATCATAACCTCAATAGCCCAGTGGATATATGTTAAAACTACCAGTAATTTGCAATATGGCTGATTTTTTTTTTTTAAAGTACCTTAAAGTATGTACATTAACATAAAAAAAAGTTTACCAGTCTATCGATTTCCCAAAGTCGAAAAAAAATCGATTATCATTTTTTTTCCGATTATCCTTAATATTTCGAGCTATGATGAAGATAGAGAAAAATAAAAAATACCACCGTGTAGGGGAGGTATTTTTCAATAAAAAAGGTCATATGTATTTATTTCCTCCGAGCAATGGTTTGTCTGGAAAAAATTCGACAATGCGAACCAAGTGTACTATAAGGTCATGTAAAAAACAAAACGTGGAGAATAATATCCTACATTTATTTTTTAGATTAAACCCTAAAAAAGTTTTATTCTCGTAAAAATAACCTAAAAAAAGTAGTTACTTCCTGTCAAAAAACGTGTTTCTGGTTGTTGGATTTTTTGACTAACGAACTCGTCCGAGCGACGTAAACAACCGACGTGTGTACCAAATTTTAACCCAACCTAACCAAATCGGACTTAAAATGGGGCTGTTAGAGTGCGAACACATGTATACATATATAATTTTTAATGACCCCCAAAACGTGTTCTGGGGATCATGATCGATGCTCATTTACTACTCCCGGCCTTAGGTCTTACCATAAGGGTCGCTGCAATAGCTCATAATTTGTAGGCCCAAATATGTGAAAAAGTAGCTTAATTTCTTTATGTTAAATAGTTCGAAAGAAGTGTAAGGTTCAATACT
>JAGFPH010000120.1:109255-122508 GCA_018207615.1 Philaenus spumarius | reverse complement strand
AATTTCTTTATGTTAAATAGTTCGAAAGAAGTGTAAGGTTCAATACTTTTGACCCATCCTTTGTTTAACAGTTCATACCAGTTAGAGCTGAATAATTAAAATTAACAATTTAATATACAGTGTAATTCACAATTTCTTCACATTACAAAACTCAATAATAAAAGCAAAACTTTTTATGCTTTAATTTTAATTCAGTTTGTTTATAGTTTTCATTAATAGAATTTCCTCGACGTTTACTTTGCTTATTTAATTATGTTTTCAAACTGTAAAATTATTTGTATATACTATTATATTTGTTTAATTCCTGAGTGTATATTTTATTTATATTTTTTATTACAATTGGTTGTAGTAATATAGTGTGACCCAGTTGTTATACAAACATGCTCTGTTCATTTGTAGCACTTATTGACAATGAATATCAGTGTCCATAGTATTGCATTCTAACAACTTGTATCTATGATGCAAAATAAATACATATTTATAATATATATCCTTTTATTACAAATTTATTCATTGAAAACAATCGTCTAGATAAAGCTCGTGTCTTTCTTTCAAAGCAGTATACTTCGTCAGATATATGTACCTCTCAGATGCGGAACCACTGGTCTTTGCTATGATTAGTTAGGCATATTGAGTCTGTGATAAGTTGATGCGTAGTTGCCGTTAATATGATTTCGGTAAACTTTTGGTTGCTATAGAATTCTTTACTCTCACTGTTATAGTTTGATTTCAAAGGTTTAATTTACTTAGTCAATCAAAAAAATTTCAGCCTTAGATTTAAACATTGGTAGAAGTGTGTTAGGAACTGCAATTAACCTTTAGTATTATTTATCTTTGAACAGTGAAAATAATTCTGTTTGAATGAACCTGTTAAATGAATGCACAGATAATGATATTAATTTACAGGCCTACCTCTGTGACACTTTTTATACTTTACGTTTGTTTTGTGAAAGTTGTACTGAAATTGGTTCAAGATTTTTTGCATCAACTTGTACAAAAAGTGCTACAGATTTGTTATAAAATACTATGTTAAAAAACATTATTTTAATTGTTCTATTTGTTTCAGGGAGGATTGCAGCTGGCGAAGGGAGGTTTAATACAAATAGTGAAGTCATTATCAATACAGAGGTCAAATCCATCCCTGTAAATAAAAAAGGTGTATATTTTGCCTTCAGAGACCAGGGCGCTTGTATTTCTCTACTTGCTATAAAGGTAAAGTTCTAATTCTCTTTTTTTGCTTCACCCAAAAGTAAATTTTTTTTCAAAGAATTTCAACAATTTAAAAGTGTGTTAAGAAAATGTGTTGCCTATTTTTCAGAAATTGTGTATTTTTGCAAATCTTAACATGCACAATTTCAAACTACCACTAACCGATAAAAAGGTACCTACACAGTGTTCTATTAAAAACACAAATTGGTGGCTTATGTTTATATAAGTATAAATTATTAATAATTTTCTACAATACTTATAACTTTATGATAAATCTACCAAATCAATTTAGAATACATTAATGTAGTCATACCAGTCAGTTACTAAGTTCTTGAAATTCTAGGAAAGAAAATTAAATGTTTCAATAAACATGTTTCTAGTTCTTGTTGATAACTTTCTTATATTTTGAGCTACAGCATTTTGTTCTTCATTAAGAGTGTGCTTAACTGTTCCACACAGCTATCAGAAGTTTTACAATCCTTTCATTGAATTTCGAAGATAAACTGTTTTAATTTGTGGGAAATTTTATCATTAACATCTAAACTATTCGTTGGTGACAAAAATGGTAAATTATCAATTTTTATTGAAGATATTGACTTAAATGTCTGCTCCAGTAAATGAGAAAGCAACCGGAAACGCAAGCGCTTCTCTCTATAGCCGTATCTAAGCAGTGAAATTTCTTGCAGCTGAGCGCTTTGACATTGCCTCATTTCAAACCGTTATATAAATCCATCTCTTGTAATTGAGTGCTGAAAAAAATGAACATTCTTTATAAAATTGCGGATCCGGCTTGCGTTTCACTTTGAATTATACATTTTTTATTGTGTAAAGAAAAAAGTTCAAACTTGGGACTTCAAAAATGTCAATTACGTGACAAATGAAAAAAATTTTAAATGTGAAAAGCAAAACGGATGCATATTGTGACTGTGCTTAAAATGAGACCTTGCAAACAATTTTATGATAAAAAATAAACGAAATAAATGGTTTGAAATTTAACATTGCTCTTATGGGATAAAAATCCATGATGGCCGCCACTACAGCCCTTAATAAAAAAATAATTAAAAACATAATTTTCAGTTAAATTAATTAAAAACAGGAAAACATTAGAACATATGTTTTTAACTACTGATGTAAAGTTTGTGACATTTCTATTTTAAAGGTTTTCAGAACACTTGTATAATTTAACTTAATTAATGTGTATTTTCCTTATTTATGTTTTTTTCTTTAACAAAAACAAATTGGCAGATGTATCAGAAAGTTAACATTTTTGTACCTATATATTATATATACATATGAAATTACTTCTTTATTGTTACATATAGAATATGCTTAAAATGTCTCTACATTTCTTGATCCTCCCTGAATTTGTTTTTTTAATTTATTTTAACATTTCAATACTTCAGGAATAAATTAAATATTTACTGCAAAACGTCTCTTACATTTTAAAATCCCAAAAATAAAGTATCCATAAAGCTGTAAAATATTCTAAAACACGGATCTTTTCAATCAGAATTCAGTTTCTATTTCCATCTTTTTTTCATTTCGGAGTAATCTAAAGTGGATACAATATTAGAAGACTTTATCCACATTAAGTTAAAAGGGTAGACGTTGGATTGTTCCCAGGGAAAAGAATATTCCGAGATGATTTAGAAAAAAACAATTCAATTCTAATTAATGTTTGCTAGGCTATCAGGATTTTATCGTTAACGGTTTTTATTTCTCTTATTGGATAATCAAATACTGTATTAAAATAAAAGGTAACTCGAAATTTGATTCAGAAAAAAATTGAAGTTGTAATTTTTATATGCACATTTTGTAATATTAAAGTATAATAACGTAAAGCAAGTTTATGTCTATTTAAAGTATATTACATTCACAAATATAATTAATTGCAATAAACTAAGAGAAGAATGCCAACTATCCTCCATACACATATTTGAACTTACTATAATTTATTTTTAATGAAGATGTAGGATTAATCGTAACCTCAAAGGTATAATAGTAAATACTGTAGTATTAAATGTATACATCAAATGTTTAAGTTATACAATATAACATGGGTTTTATAAAGATTGAAAAAAAACAACCGATAACTCAAAAATTAGACATACAAATTATTTCAAAGTATGAAAATAGCTGTTAATAAAATATGCCACTGTCAGAAAGCCTACATGCCAGATATAAACAGCTGAGCTTTGTACATCAAATGGATAAAAACATTTTACTCAACCTGAATTTCTTTAATATATTATTTTTAAAAGTTAGTATTTTTTACTTAAACTTGAGGTTGTCGTACACTTTTTATATATAAATTTTATATTTTATTTTATATAAATTATATATAAATTTATATATATAGTACATCGACAGTAGGTGTGCAGTATTTGTGTTATTTTACTTACCACTTTAAATTACGGAATATTATATATTTACTAAGCTTACTTCTAAAAAAAACTAACCTAAAAATGAGACAAATATTTTAAACTATGAAATCAGTTCTTTATGGCATGGTGATGAGAGACAGCCAACAGAGTACCTACTTATATAGCACGCTGCGATTAGGTTAAATTAATTTACTATCATTTTCTAAATCATACTTTTGTTGAAAAAATTACCTGTTGTAAATAATTAAGATTTTTAACCGATATCAATAAAGACATCAATGTTTTGTTCTCAGTTTTCCAAAAAGCATTATCCCAACAAATAGGTTCTTTCATACTGCATATCTACCAATTGTATTTACAATTTCAAATTATATATATTTGTATGTGTATTTCACAGCAATAATAATAAAATTATCCAAGCAATTACTGAAAGTAGAAACAAAAATTTATTTCTGCCACGTAGGTTATTTATTTTTAGATCGCAAAAGTTTAGATTCTACAAAAAACGATTTTGACTAAAATAAATATATGTGATTCAAAATTTCCTAAAGCTACGTTTTGATGTAAGGTATATGCAGAATTGTTTAATGTTTTTGAAACGCGTTGCATTTAAAAATTTAAACCATTAGCTTTCTAAAAAAATACAGATTACAAATAAATTTCTCACTTACAAATTGACTACTTACTTTTACATTTAGAACTCATTTTTTTTTAGGTATACTACATCACATGCCCTGAAGTGACAGTCAACTTCGCTCATTTCCCAATGACCCCAACTGGTCGAGAAGTAACTCTTATCGAGCAGGCGACAGGTCGATGTGTTGACAATGCAGAGGAGGTCGATACACCGACTTACCTTTGTAAGGGTGATGGCAAATGGTATCTGCCAACAGGAGGATGCAAGTGCAAGCCAGGATTCGAAGCCGACGTGGACAAACAAACTTGTAATGGTAAGTCAAAATGTTTACTTAATAAATATTTTTTTTTTTTTGGTACAATAATTAAAATTTTAAGTTTTTATTGGGTTTATCAAAAGAAATATTTTGTTGCAAAACGTAGTTTACATTCATCTTTCATGGAATAAACAACAACGTATTCAAAAAGACAAAGGTTGCAAACTCATATGTCACTTCCAATTTAATAATGTTCAATCAACGAAAAAATGATGTCGGTTTTGAAGAGCCGTTGAACCGAAGAAGAGGCAAGGTGAATAGATACCAGCGGTGAATATGCCGACTCATTCGATCAAATTAATAAAACAATTGTTGTAAATTGGGCCGTGACTAGATGTATGGCAGCAATCACGCGGAACTGGTAATAATGTGGCTGTCATAATTAATAGTCTTCGTGAACATCATTCTTGCAAATTTCGCATGCCCAAGCGATAATCAAAACAAAAGTAATGGCATCAAAGCCTACTTACCAGTTGGGAGAGAAATTACTGGAAAAAATGCGTGTTCTACAAGTTTTAAAGAATAAGCTCTGAAAACATTATACATTTTTTAAGTTTAAGCTGCAATTACATACAACATACATTTTTACATGCAATACATTTTTACAACATTGTTTTTTATATAACTTTCCCAAAAAGCCATTATAATAATTTTAATCGTATTGCAATTATTTCTCTTTTTGTAGGACATTCTTTTTTCTTTATTAAACATATTATTTTAAATCAATTGAAAACTAATTCTTATTACTGGATGTTGCTTTTTATGGACAAATACTGTCTCGAGTGCCAACGTTTCTGCATATCATTTAATGAATATGTAAAGGTTTAGCCAGCATAAACAATGAAACCTGCCTAAAGGACAGAATTTTACAAATTTGTATCAATCAATAAAGTTTACACTGCTTATTGTAGGAAACCCCTAAACATACTCTGTCACTGATTGGTTGTAGATCTTTTCATTGCCAACGCGCTATTCTTTCTCTGACTGTTTTGGTTCATCTATATAACGGCTTAGCAGTAAGCTATAAAAAAATCGAGAAACAACCAGGACAGTTGTTTCCATTTACTGCGCAGTTTTATTTTGAATAAGCCTGATGAAACACATCGTACAGCACATAACTCATCAGTAAAAGTTTCATCAAAATTTTATACATAGTTTTTGAATTAAATCGTTACAAACGTTTTCTGTATAATGTGTTTTATAATAGCAAAACTAATACCATACATTAAACATTGTCCTCATAATCGAACAGCGTTCTAGTTAAACACGGTAATTACAATCAATATCAAGAAGTTGAGAAACTCTTAGAGCAAAAAGTATTCATTTGTCACAATTATTATAAGCGGTATTGATTGATTACGACACAAACAGCTGATTGCTTTCAATAGGCTTCGGCATACTGAACAGACACTATGTTGAAACATGAATAACAGGTTAACCCCAATTACAAACAAATAACAGTAATAGATAAAGAAATCGTTTTCTCCCGCCCTGTTTTGTACAAGTTTTATCGAGATCAATCAACTACCAAATAGCTGAGAGTAATTGCTCTGGCACAGTTATTGGTAAAACTTAGTGACCACAGATTGTAGCGTGGTGGGCTGACGGAGGGAAACTGTATACTGTAGTTGTGTTCAGTCTGTAAGAAAATTATTAATCACTTTACAAGTAAATAAAACTTTGTGCGGACAATATAATGAAGCAGAAGTGCAGTTTGAGTATGGCACACTAACCGTAATGCAGCATGCATTTTCCATTCTGTTATTGGAATATCTTCAACTACAGAATTGTGTTTCATACAATATTCCGTGGAATTAATAACGGAAATAATTAAACTAAGTGAAACACTAGACATTACATTTTGTTTCAATTGTATCTGCTTCAGTCAATTTGGGTTCAAATTGCTTTCAATAAATTCAAATAACATGTAATCTATATAATATAAAATCCAAATACCACTGACTGACTCTCTCATCACGAAATCTCAAAAACCACCAAACTTATTGGAATGAAATTTAGTATGTAGCTTCCTCTAGGGCCGTGGATGCTCGCTAAGAAAGGTTTTAAAAAAATACAAAATTTTAGGGGGGGTTAAAAGTTACTAAAAATATCCATAAGAAATGCATAGTATAATATATTTATTGATATATTTTTTTGGTTAGTATACTTTTAACTTTGATTTGTCTATCATGCAAAGCCAGATCGGGCTAGCTAGTGATTTTTAACCTTGATTTTATGAAAAGTCATATCCTTTCATTGACTTAAGTTTTATCTGTATAATAGGCTTTTCTTTACTGTACTTTTAGTTTTATAGATAGTTAAATTCTTTTCTTTGCTCTTTATTTTATGTAATATTAAATATTTATAATAAACATATTTATTTAATCAGAATAGCTTAGTGGTTAGAACATTGGCACCGAAAGGTAAAGGTTCTGAGTTAAAATTCCTGTCTTGTCTATGTTTTTTCACTTGTAGTTTAGGTTAGTTTTATTTATGATAATTGCTTCCCATTAGTTTTATTAGTTAGCTAAAAAAAGAAAGATTTTTCTTTCCATTAGTTTTATCAATAATCTCAGGTTTCTTTGCCTTTAGTTCTTTCAAAAATTATTGGTTTTTCTTTGGTCTTTAATTTATATAGTCATAGGCTTTCTTTGCTATTGGTTCTACCAATAATTATATGATTTTCATTACTCTTACTTTGTCAAAAATGTAGGCTTTCTTTGCCTCCAGTATTTTGTTGTTAATGCACAAAATAGCAAAATATATATTAATAATGATCAAACCATATAAATTAAAAGTCAAAATTTGGTTTTTAACAATAATTAATTGTTAAAAGTTTTTTAAATACATTATTTGAAAACTTAAATAATAGATGTAGGCCCTACTTTGATATATTTTTCAAACAATAAGTTTTTTTATCCCTTTTCATTAATGATAATACAATTTGAAAATCTCTACTTAATCAAGAATAAATCAGGGAGAGGCATGAACCCACAGAGTCCATTAATTAATTAACTGAATATCGTTAACTATAATAGGCGCAAGTATAAGAAGATTCGTGTTAATTGGAGATACATTGTCTGCTATTAGTCAGGATTTTTAACCGAGAAGTTAAATAGATAAAGGTATTAGCATAATAGTGTATTTTATATGCAAATTAAAGTGTAAGCGAACGGGGAAGTTTAAATTTGATTTATCCGTTACGTCGACTTTCATCTGGGCGCCAGTAAGTTTTCATCTTTCGCGGCCTAAACAGAATCTACTACGTTTTTTACTCGCTGAAATCTCCCGAGACGCAAACTTTGCAGATTAGAGTACCCACGACTTCGCTTGCGACACAATAACCATTTTCATAATTACTCATTTAGCTTATCTTAATATCGCAAACAACAATTACCTTATAATGTCGACTCGGCTAAAATGAAAATACTGGTTACGTCAGGGTTTGCAAAACATCGTTTTAGAAACAAAGCATGTACGTTGAGTGAACTTTAAATATTTCTATTAAGTTGGCAAAGCTGTTTTGTGGAATTATTATATGGCTTTGCAGTCTTATGAGTTTGGATGTTGTCTAAGTATTCCTGGATTAAATTCATTTTCAAATAAGAAAATTGCTTTATGAAATTTTAAAGAGAAACTTTTAAAGACTCTTAACCTTGCTGTCCTCCTCAAATTGTTTTGTGAGATATAGCTTGTGGAACTCTTAAAGGAGTTCTCCTTTAGCTGTCTGTCAGCATATTAAATTTTTTCCAGAACTGATAAAGGTATCACAATGAACTTTGATATTTATAACGAGGTTATGTTCTAAAAATCAACACCATACAAATATTTTACGATACTGTCGATTGGGGTATCGTTTGAAATTGTTTTAAGCATTTTAAACAAATTTTTGGATTAATTTTGGATAATGTAGTTTTTAAGATATTTTCAAAATGTTTTTTAACACATCTTTTACATCTATTTCTAAAAGTACGGCAGCTTTTTGAATGAAAAAAACATTGTTAGAGGTATATATTCCACAGTTATTTCACATTTTAAAGCCTCAATTAAGAGATAGGAGCTTTCAAAATTTTAGCAGCAATGAACTTTTATGAGCACGATTTCAATTTCTGTAAACCTGAAATTTGAAATAGTTACGGAATCTTAAGATGAGTCAGTCTTGCACTCGGCAAGTTTAAAAAAAATCCAATAACCACTCATTTGCAAACGACCCATAAAATGGTATTCTTTGCACATATTCTATTTATTTTTGAATGTTTAAAAATTTTAACATAAATATGCAAAATTTCAAATGACTTGTCTTCTTTCACGGTAATATAATGCTTCGGAGAAGATAAAGTGTGCAGGTGCAATTGATCGCCATGTTCTTGTTGTCCTTCAGAAATCCCCCAGTTCCCAGGCCATGGCAAAAGCCTGCCTGATCGAATTTCATTGACTCGCTAATGTCAACCATTAAGAAGTTATAATTTGCTAAACAACTGACCTTGCCTGCTATCTGGCGGTGGATCTTATGATTGGTCAGTGAGAAAAAGAAATAAAGTACTGTATTACTCGTTCTAAGTAGGCCGTCTAGAACAGCATATCTACGGTTGACGTTAATGATGGTGAATATTGGTTTTAGTTTTGAAGACAAACTAGAGCAAGTGATTAAAATGTTTTTTCTTTGACAACAGATATTTTATAAATAGGTACTAGATTTACCTTTGAAAGACAAATTTGATGTGATTAAAATTTTAAATAATTGAATTAATTTATGTTAAGAAGGCTTAGGTAAAACGGTTGTTTTTAGTATGAAAACAAGTGTGCATACAAACGATGATAAATATTTTACCTTTAACACAAATTAAGTCAGCTTCAATATCTCATTCCTTAGGGAACTGGCAACAATAGTTTGGTACGTCCTAGATTAAAATCTGTCTTTTGATTTTAGTTTTTTCCTTGTGTTATTTTGCTTTAGTAGTCTTTTTGGCTCAAATAAAATTGTTAAACACTTTTTTTTTAATAAAGCCATTTTAGATTTCCAAAAAATTTTCTGCAATATCTGCTCTATGTGTAGTTGATATGATCGCTCTATGAAGTGTTTTTATTTTTACAAAATTTTGAAAGGTGAAAATAATTTGGTTTAATCCTTACAAGTTGATTAAAAAAACAAGTATTACAAAAATGCTAAACTTTCCATTTCTGTTTGAATAATAATATTTGTGGATAAATCATATTTACCAGTCTCCCATCAAATAAAGATAATTTTTTTTAATTAGCTACTATTTCTAAAATTTACAGAACTGGTTTAATATTTTTTTTTCTTAACTGTTTTAACAAAAGATAATTTTCAAACCAACACAGCATAAACTGACCGAGAGTTTTGTCAAAATTAGCCTTAAAAGAAACTTCGCTGAAAATTAGATCCTCCTGCCCTGAACCCTGCACGATTAGAATACAAATTTTAATTGGCCTAGTTAACAAAATTTAGACTCAGTTGCCTATTGCGTAAATGAACAAATTTTTGCGCGATAACATTATTTGTATCTTCAAAATAGTGAAATAGTTTTGTCACGAAAAAAACTTTAATAATTACTAGCAATGTTAGGATCATCGTACAGTAGTAAAAATAAACTTCTTTATTGACCTATACTCAGTCAAACTACACTGCTAATTGTATACAACGGGTGACACAAATCTTAGCTCTAGCTTTATTAACTAGGGGACTCTCTTGGACACTTTGCATCCCAACCCCCGCCTCTGAGACTGCTTTACTTCACTGGCACACTGTACCGGAAAAAATAAGAGACACAAAGCCGTACTTGCTACCTACACCCAAATTTTTTTAATTATACCAGATTTAATTAAAGTCAACAAAAATGGAACATAAATTGTTATATTTACAACTTTTTTTAATTGTTTTACTAACAAGTCAACATGTGTGTTGAATGTCATGCTCGAGGAGAGCTTTTGGTTTTGGCTGAAAAATTTATATTTCATTGAGTGAACATATAAAACTATATATAAGGATAAACACTTCTAATATGCAGTCCAGAAGTTGTAATAGAATAGAGCCTTGCAATGAAGCAGTTTTAGAATATTTTGTATTTTTTTAATTGTCAATACAAGCAAAGTGAAGCAAGCTACAATCGTATAATTAAATTTGTAAGCAATAAAAACTATTCACATTTTTCCAGTTACTTTTTTTAATAAAAACAAAGTTGTAAATGTATTATGTAAAAGGTCCCGAGCATTTTACGAGTATGTGGGCACAGAAATGTTCTCTAAACAATAAAATATGGCCGCATGAACTGGACCCGTATATAGAGGTTTATAGTTATTTCGCTTTTTATAAGGGTAGATTGAATTTTTTATATACTGTACTTGAACCAAGAAAGTTAATAATCCAAGTATTTGCATTTATATGAACAGAAATAGTTGATGTCATAGTAAATAAAGTTTTATAGACAAGCAAACGCAAACTTCAAGTCAAACACAAACAAACGTTAATAGCAACGAGACCTTCCGTCTTTGAGAGTGAAATATTTTCTGGAGTGGACAGAAATTAGCGAGGTGTGTACGTTGTTTATTAAATTGGATTTGAACAAATTTGTATAAAAAGGCTTTATAGGTAAAAATTATCCCGAACATTTTTGTAACTCAAATACGTTTTTTTTAAGTACTTCAAATATCTGCACCTGAATTTCTTTAATTTTCTTTATGATCTACTAAACGATTAAATACCAATAATATCTAAACTTTCCAGCAGATGATCGTTGACCATTGTTGTAAAGTGTGATAGTATTAGTTTTTTATTTTAATTCTGTTTTCATACTGTGTTTTTTAAATTAGTTTAGCTTCAATTTGGTTATTTCTAATCATTTTTCATGAGTTCCACCAAGTAAAAACAAAAGGAAAATTTTCATTTACAATCCAATATTTAAAAAAAGTCCTGAGATCCTGTGGTTTCGGTAAAATTTAAATATCAACCCCTAAACTTCTGTTTTTTATTCATGCGCCACTATATTATTTAAAACCGATAATCTCTTTCTTTCAACACAATTTCCTATTATTCCAATATGATTACACACTTTTCCCAACACAGTTTCCATTCCACACTTTCAAATCCTTTAAATGTATCACCAATCGGAAAAAAACCTTCATCAATTCCCACTAAGCTTAGATGAAAGGAAATCTTTCATTTACAATCCGACAGGTAAAAAAATCTGTGAAATTGGGATTTTTGTCAAGATTGTACATGTCTGTGCTTAAATTCTTCCACTTTATTCCTGCATCAATAAATTGTTAAAAACCAATAATGTGTTTCCCACTTTTTCTATTAAGGCTCTTCTTTACCTTGAAGAAAACTTCCGAGTGTGCAGTATGATTTTAATAGAAAGGTCAGACTCAAGCCGCAAAATCATTGAAACATGCATTCGTAATAACGTGTTTTGGATTATATTTATAAATTAATAATCTGGGAAACGACTTTAAATTATAAAGAAGGCTTTATATTTTTTACGTGTTAGCTTAAAATATGGAAATTATTGCTTAAAACTAGCAAAAAATGCATTCAAAATAATCGATTTTTACTCAGTTGAACCGTTGATTAAAATGAATTGCCATTGATTTTTTTTTCATTATGAGATATAAGAAAAAAGCGCATGGCCTTTAAGAACAATTTAAGATGTTTCACAACTTCTAGGTTGAAAAACGGAGTCCGAAACACGTTAGTACGAAGTGCATATTTTTGCTGTTTTACGCAAGGTGTAGAAAACCCTTAAAACAATTGCATTCACAATTCAAACCCATTAAATATTTCACCATAAGAAATCATTCTTTAAATCGTCATACATTTAGATTGAAACCAAATGAAGGGAAATCTTTTATTTAAATTCTTGAAATTCTTCATTGTTTACTTACTTACTAAATTAACGAAAACTAATAATGTATTTTCCAATTGTTCTTCACAGAAATTCGTACCATACCATTAAAATTTCATACACTTCTCTCCCTCTTCAAACCCTGTAAATATTTTCCCCAAAAAAAATACTCTTAAATTTAAACTGTGACAAAATGAAGAGTAATCTTTACTTGCAATCCAATATATTAGAAGAAATTTGAATCTGTGGTTTTCCAAGTTTAATTATCCACCCCTGAAATTCTTCATTATATTCCTGCCTCACTAAATTATTAAAAACAAATAACGTATTTTTCATCTTTTATTTTAACAGAATTTCCAAACCAAGTCCTTCCTACATTTCACCAAGAGAAAAAAACGTTTTCGCACTTCACTTTATCAATTTACACTAAGACAACAACTACACGGAAATCCTAGATTACAGTCCTTATTTTAAAACCTGTGGTTTTTGTCAAATTTAAATAACCTTCCCTTAAATTCTTCTTTATACTTCTCACTAAATAATCAAAGATCAATCAATTTCCAATATTTGTTCTTACAGAATTTTCTACAGTGCCAATACAATGTCATACACTTCTCTCTAATCAAATCCTTTCAATGTTTCACCAGTAGAAAACACCCTTCTTCATCATTTTAGCATAAAACCAAAAGAAGGGGAATCTTTGTTTATAATTCGATATTCAAACAAATCAGAACCTGTAGCAGGTATTTAGACAAATACATACCCCTGTAATTCAATATTATATTTAGAAACAAACCGTCAGTTTTGCCACAGTTTGGTGCGTCACATGTTACAGCTGGCTTCTT
>JAGFPH010000120.1:94767-109245 GCA_018207615.1 Philaenus spumarius | reverse complement strand
TTAACTCAGTTTGATGGATTTACTTTTTTTGTTCTTTATTTACCTAAAATTTACTCGGGTGTTATTGCACACCTTTAAGTATTGCAAACCAACAACTCAGTGTATTTATTTTGTATGCTAAATTTCTATAATTTTCTTAGACTTCTTTACATGATACAACAATAATTTTAATTTTCTTATGCGGTATTGTAAAAGAAACTTAGGCCTAGATTCAAAACAAGTGCTGCATTCTGCATTTGTTTTGTTTCTACTTGAATCTTTGTAACACATTTTGCAATACTAATTTATAATCAAGATAAATACATTTAATATAAATTTTAAATAAAAACGTTGCTAATTAATAAACTTCAGTGAAAGTTTGTTTTAACAGGCCTTGTTTACAACTCTATCGTTCGATACCACGAGTTCAGATTTGTTAACAATGGTCTTTGTATTTTCTTCTAATTGAAGGATTGAATTACAACTCATCCCCTGCTTCTAAATTAACAGCACGCCACATGTGCTCAATTAAATTGCATCCATACACGACATATGTTTTATTTTATGACCTTTATTTAAACTGTGGACGCATTTGCATTATTAAAGTTTGAAAAGCAATTTTGTTTGGTAACTAATTAAATGTATTGTAAAAAGAGGAATAATTAATAAAGTATTACAACATTGGAAAATAAATAGTTTAGGTTGATGAATAATGGATGTAATATAAACTGAAAACTAAATAATGGAATGAAATACTTTGTAAATCAACTTGCTGTATATACATACCCGACTTTGCTGTACCGGTATATGTACTTGCTGTATACCCAATTTTGCCAGTGACAAATAAGGAATTCTTCTTAAGCTTGTGCAAACGTTATGTTGCACCAGTCCACCAGGTTGTACCGGTACAGGTTGGCATACCTACAACGAGGGGTTAATACAATAACCCATGGGGACTTGTGTAGAGGTGGGCGTGAATAACAAAAAACTGTTTCAATCAACAGTTTCGAAAAAAAAATAGTTCTGGTACCGGTACTCAAGCTTTTTGATTTAAGTGATTATTTGATTTTTATCCAACCAGAGATACGGTGAATTGGAGTTTTTGGAGGGTGATTTTTCATTTTAAATAACTAATCGATATTCAGCAAGAAAGGTATTAAAAAATAGAGTTTTGGGAGGTTGATTTTTCAATCCCCCTATGAATGGCAGCTATTCCGAACCCCCCATGGTCATTTGACTTTCCTGAAGTGTCCTTGCCCCCCCCCTCCTTTTTCAAGTCTAAAACCGCCACTGGCTTAGCCTATAATTTAAAATATCTTCTATATCTTTAACATTAAATATGCCCTTTTTAACAAGTTTTAATTACATCTCCCACATTCAAGTATTTTCAAAAACGCTGTTAATTTAGTTTTTGGAATAACAAATATAATTTTCTTTCTTTGGCTTTGTGTATTTGTAAACTTAAGTTCTAGCTAAATATTTTGTCCACCTAATATTTTTGTTTTTTAAGCCTTGATACGTGTTTCTTAACATACCGAAGCTGCATCCACAGTTTCAAAAAAACTTTTTCACTTTTTTCATTGTTTTTCAACTCCATTTTAAAAAAAAGGACTATGAAGAAACATAAGCCGGGTACAATGGTGCTTAACAAATCTGTCAAAGTTACTTTAAAATTTAATAAACAGTTTTTTTAGTTGAATTATTTGTAACCCAAAATTTTTCCTTTGTATAGTGTAATATAGTTAGTTAACTTCTCATAGATATTTTAGAAGAAAGGGAATCAGTTTTGCTCAATTTTAAATCATAGTTATGTCTAGGCCTATAACGGAATCTATTATTAAAAGGATTCAGTTGAAGAGGGATTTCAGTCCAAAACTGACATTCAAGCGTGACAAAAACGATAGTTTATGGCACAATTAGTTTTTCTCTAAAATTTCTATAATTTTTTTTCAAATAGTTATTTTAATTTACGAATGCTTGAAGATCATGTCAATTGATTTTCTTATTGTAAAAATTGGAAACATAACCTCTTTATTACCAGTTCCAAAAGAAAAAGCTTGGCTTTCCTAAATATTCTAATTTAAAATCAATAATTGATTTTGTAGATACAATGATTGTACAATCAATTTCATGTCCTCAGAAATTGCTAATTTGAATTTAAAAAAGAAAAAAATATATTTTATAATTCTTTGTCAGTTTTTGACATTGAAAAATCCAACCTCCCATGGTCAAATTCAGAAGTGTGAAGAGAATCCAATTCTTCTGTTCATTAAAGAAGGAAATGAACGTAATAAAAAAGTGTTAGTTTACGCCCTACTGCTCTCTTGGCATGTCTATTGGAGCATTACGTTGGTTGTCGGACATTCACAGACTGGAAAATTACAGTATTTGCCGTTGATTACAGAAATAAAGGAAAATACTTTTTCACAGCTTAAAGTACTGCTCTAACGTAAATTAAGATTTTAATTAACGGATAGACATAATTTGCTTTACGGTTTACATTCAAACAATTGGAGGTTATATTTGCATGTTGTAATACCGGTAAGTCAAATGTTTTAAAAGCTTTGTTTTATGTACTTTAACATAAAATTCTGCAATACTGTATTATAACTGTGGATTTTTTTTCTGTACAAATAATTTTTAAAATAAAAACACCTTTTTTGGTGAAAAAATACCGAAATATGTAAATAATAAATATATATATAATAATGCAATTCATCCATTTTAAAATTGGTGGAAGACTTTTAATCCTAGTATAATAATCACTAGCTGTATACACTTACTGTAACTTTTACTTTAATCGCAACATCAAACCTTTTAAATCTGACATCATTCTTTGTTATTTGTGTCACTGCTTTTGTGAGTTAACTTTAAAAAAATCTGAATTATTCATAACTGGCAGATTAGATACCCACAACTTTGCTTGCAGATATTAATAAATTAATGAAAGGAATATCGGATGATTATTGAGCTTTATAATTACACGCAATTCAAATAGGATGACACATACCCATTTCTTTTTATTTATAATACATGTTTTGTAATACACTTCTGACAGTAATAGTTTTATTTAGACTTTATAATCTGTACTACTTATATCTTATATAAACTTAGGTTTGAGGTTATGTTTACGCACATATTGTTAAAACCCTATGCCAATAAAAATAAAATTGAGAGTAGAAATTAGAAATGATATATATTCAGAGAACAAACCATGTAAAATAAGTATTATTAACCCTGAACAATTATTTGGTAGGTAGCCTAACCGAAGGGTATAAGACCTGTCCTATTGTAGTTTGGCCTATGTAAAGACAAATTTATGTTCATAGTTACAAAAAAATATTTCAATTAGTTAAAATTGTTTGATATGTGAACATTTACAATATTTTGTCTTTTAACTTTGCACCACCAATAACACTCTCATGATTTAATATTATTCGAAATTTGTTTTAGGTACCGTAATGATATCTGAAAATTTGACTTGTTACATCTCAGCAATTTAAAATCAAGCCTAATAAATTGATTTGTTTAAATTAGAACGATTTATTGCTTCAAAGGAACCATTAAACATATACCTGAAACAAAAATCATACTCATTAAATTGTTACGAAAAACAATAAATATTTTCAATTTCTCGTACTTTATAACACAGGTTTGTTGACCTCAACATGTTAAAGAGTTTCGACTGAGTTTTCATTAATTATTTCAATACAGAAATGTAAAGTGCTTCATTTAATTTGTATATCATATTCGTTATAAACTCTCTTGAACAAAAGACGAAAAAGTAATGTCAGCGTGTATTTAGAGAAATATGCAGTTTGTTTTTTATTTTGTACAAAATGTAAACTTTTCAACGATTCTAACGATCCAGGCAAGTGTGTTAAAACTGTATTTGATACGCTCGAGTTATTTCAGACATTTATTAAAGGACTCGACGACTAGATATGGATTTAATTATGCAAGTTTGGATTTAAAATTTACTTCAGAATTTATTTAAAATAATGATGCAACGGAGCGCTGCGAACTGATTTAATGAGGATTTTATCCTTCTATTTTATTTACTTTATCGTATAGGTTGTTAAAAGTATCACGAGACAAGGGAATTAATTTAATATTCCAGAATGTTAAGTCTACTAAACTATATTATCTAGCTGCATTTTTTTAGCCAATCCCTTTCCATTTCCCCACAAAATTTGTCTTTTTTGGATTATAAACTATAAAAATGATTTCCTTTCTGAAAAAAATTGCAAAATAGACAATATATGGAATATAAATTTGATTTACAAAAAGTAATAAGTCAAATTTGAATTAGGAGACAAAGTAACCCAACCTAACCTCTCTTAAACCTAACCTACAAACAAAGTTCCTACTTTGTTCCTACTATGTTTTTATAGTATTACATTTTAAACCGGAATATACTGATAGATA
The DNA here is from genome assembly GCA_018207615.1 of Philaenus spumarius. Classification (NCBI taxonomy): domain Eukaryota; kingdom Metazoa; phylum Arthropoda; class Insecta; order Hemiptera; family Aphrophoridae; genus Philaenus; species Philaenus spumarius. The sequence continues at coordinate 104,838 of JAGFPH010000120.1, read as the reverse complement.
CTAGTTTAAATAAGTGAAAACACTATAGAACAACTCAAATAATAATATTAAATAATTGTATTATACTCTACTGTAATATAGCCTACTATGAATGAAGTGATTCTTTGTAAAAAACTGTCCCTATATTGATAAAACCTTAACAAAAATGTGTTCCTTAATTTAAACTAGGACTATAAACTTACTTGAATTTCAAGCCGAAGTGGATTGAAAATGGGTTATTTATTTTCATAGCATCCTCAAGGTTGACCCTAAGGGACGCTTTGGTGTGACAAGATATCAACTTGTAATAAATAAATAAAGCCCATATAGGCCTGCAGATCCATCTGTCTCTAGAAGAAATAAATTCTCATCAACAGAGAAACAATAAAACACAATAACCCTTTCAAACATACAAATTATCACTTAGACTCATACTGCGCCAAAACATAATTCTATCATAAACAAAAACAATCCTAAAGAATTTTGTATCTGGACTTGTGTGTAATTTAAATGTTTTCTCAATTTGTGATTAACTATAAAATTAAATATAACATAGAAAATAATATTTAATAAACATTAATTCCAAGATGAAAATTATACATTTTTTATTCAACATACCTGTAAATTTATCTTTGCTTATGAATTTACGATTTTCTTCTATATTTTTTTTTACTTATTAGGTAAAAAATATTATCTACTAATTGGTATTTTTATTACCTTAATTAATCGGTTCAACATAAATACAGGTTGTTTTAGTTCTCTATTTATTTGAATGTAGGCCTAATAAATAGTGCCCATGTGCAAAGTAAAGTAGTTTTTACTAGTTGCATTAAACAAAGCAACTTTAAGTAACGTTTAAAAAGTTTGAAACTCTCATCTCTTTGAACAATAGTTCCGGATATTCTAGAGCGAACTTGTTCGAGTTTCCATTCCAACTTGTATTGTAACATATGGTTCCAGGTCGTTAAATAACATATATAACGTTAAACTTGGTTCGTAGTCTTAGAAAGTACTGTGTTACTTTATTGCAGTTATAATTGTTGTAGACAATTTCTGCACCATTTTACGGTTTCTAAAGTTTATTGCTTACAAATTGCATTCTATTTTAGGCTGTAGTTTAACTTTTATTTTTTTATAACAAGAAAATTTTTTGCTAGGGCTGGCCCAGAGAATAATGAGACCATTGGTTAAAGAGATTTAATTAATATCATTGGCTACGGTCAATATGGTAAAAATCGAATCGAACAGAACTTGTTACGTAAAAATTTTGAGAATTTTAATTTGGGCTAAAAGAAAAAATAATATATTGAAGTTTGAATAACAAAAACTGTGTATTCTATTTTTATAGGACTACATTTTCTTAACAAAAAATTTATCATATGTGTGACATGTTTGAGTTATTGTGGGACTAATTGCTTCAGCTGACATAAAATTATTTAAAAAAATGTATTTTAACCCTTCCTGGGCTAAATTAATATGAGCTGTAGAGCATAATTATTTAGAGGTATTACATTGCGAACTTTTGATTTTAGATATTTTTCTTTTTGTAAATAGGTTACAAGTTACAAAAATACTGATTTTTTTCTTAAATAATTTTTTGTACGTTTTATAGACAAAAAAGATGGATATTCGTCTCTGCCCGAAATGTTTGCCCTAATACGAAAATAAAGCCTCTTTTATAGGTAAAAATGAAATTCTCCGACATACATAGCTCAATACAGTAGGCCTATTAGAAATGTTTCTTATGGCATTTACATTTCACAATAACAGGTTACAATTTTGAAATATGCAGTAAATCAAGTCCTTTTATTTTATTGGTTAGCGTTTTGAGTGTGATAGATTTCAAAGCAAAGATAAGGGTGAAGAAATGGCTGTTCAAAACAGGTCTCGCAGAAATAAAGTGTTTCTTTTCACAATTTCTTCTTTGCATACATGGCACTTTCTAGACATCTTTGGAACTTTCCCATCAGATGCAGTCTCCCGCCTAACATTTGACAAGCATTTTCCCTAGGACGGCCTAGTCTTCGTCGTTCCAGTTGAAGGCGTGATTGCGTGTGGTCTCGAACTAAGTCTTCAATGAGGCTCAGCTGAACTGTTTACTATCTTGTACAAAATGCACGCATTAACAAAAGCTAAATCCAATAGCAAAAAAACACACCCATAAAATAGTGTATTATTTATAGGATAGGTCAACTAATTGACTTGCTTACACAAACAACACCTAAATATCGTTTTTGTGTTTAGTTATCTTGACAGATATATCTGTCTTTATCCCATAAAAATTTTACTAATAAAGACAAATATCTGTCTTCAGCCCGGAACGGAAAGCAAAAAAGACGGATATATCCGTCAAAAGTATGGGAAGGGTTAAGAAATAATAACCCAAATTATAATTGTAAAAATATCTATACTATATTCCACTTGCTTCCAAATTTATAAATCTAAAAAACCTTTAAAATATTTCAAGAATCATCTAGGCTTATGGTCATGTCAAACATCGATCAATGAAAACCAGTTTGCAAATTAGAATTTTTGAAACACCAACAAGTCAAGTAGGAGTATTTAAATCCGTCTTTCGGAGAAGTATTATGTGTGTGCAATAAAACATTGCAATAAGTATACAATTTTAATGAATTTCTTGGTTTGCAATGGGAGTGTATTTTAACACCTTGAATTATTGTTCCAGAAGTATTATTCTTTACTATTATGTGTTTTATATTATATGTATTTTCTTTGCAGTATGCCCTCCTGGAAAGTACAAACATGCCACAGGGGATGAACATTGCCAGCCATGTCCAGCCCATAGTAAAGCGCCTGATTACGGTTTCTCGGAATGTCGCTGTAATTCGGGATACTATAGAGCTTCGAAAGATCCAAAGAGCATGCCGTGCACACGTAAGTACATTGTGGTAAATTATTTTTATGTTAAAATATTTACCGGTTAAAGAATGAACAGTTAATTGTATTCTCAGGGGCGGCTCGTCCATATAGGCAACCTAGGCGGCCGCCTATTACTCAAAATTTTGGGGGGCGCCAAATTGTTTTAAATTAGGGAATTTAAAAACATAACGAAATACAAATTTTAGTACTTTTGCGCCTTACTAGTACTAGCTTAGACAGACGAATTACTGATAATTAAAGGTTAAGGGTATTTTATTTTATTGGCTTAGAAAATAGGAAAGATAAGTCAATGTGCAAAACTTGGAAAAAGCATTAGCTTAGCCTGCCGAATTACTGATAATTAAAGGTGAAGGATATTTTATTTTATTAGCTTAGAAAATGGGAAAGATAAGTCAATGTGCAACTTGGAAAAAGCATTAGGAATCGAAAAAGATGAAGGTTTGAATGAATCTGACATTGCTGCTGTAGGACTGTGTTCTGAACTAAGAGCAATGTCTCCTCATCTCCATGGCTCAGTAACAAACCCTGAAGAAGTCCTAAACTACATTTACCAACATAATCTTGAAAATGGATTTCCTAAAATTTGTGTAGCCCTTCGTATTTTGCTTAAAAAACACAGAAGTAAATTTAAAAATGGCCCATATTAAAAATTCTATTGAGGTCACAGTTTTGTTGATCCAATTCAATAATATGTAAGCACTCTTACTAAAGACGAATAATAACAACAACCCTTCATTTCTGTTAAACACAAAAAGCAAATTAAACGCCCCGTAGAGTTGCTTTTACTAAACAAAACAGGCTGTTACGAACTCATTTGATTGTTAAGATAGAGATGGATTTATTATCTAACTCTGTTGGCAATTGGCTGTTAAAACAGGCTTTTGTTAAATGTTTATTCCCGTAAGGGTTGACTGTGTAGAAATATTAGGGGTGGAATCGTACACTTTAATGACATTCACCACTTGTGCAGCATGAAGGGGTAGTTATACAAACTGTGTATAGTAGAAACGCACCATAATAGAACCTAGTCCGGGGTTCGTTTAAAAGATTAAGGGAAACACTTAAGAAATTTTAAAATTAATTATAAAATGTAGTATGAAGCGTATGTTTTTCATACAGCCTCCAATGTCAATTTTTCATCTCAAAATCGGAATGATATTCTAAGTTTAAATTTTGGGTAAAGTTTTATAGCCTAAAGGCTAAACTACAAAAAAAATGAAGTATTCCAATCAAGCTTAGCCTACACAATTCAAAATGGCGGATGTTTAAAATGTTTGTTGTTGAATATCTTAAAAACCATTAAATTCATAAGAAACAATAAAAATCAGCTGATTACATAAAAGCACGGGAAATGGCTTACTTGTCTATGAACTGTTAAAGAAACCAGCTTCAATCACTCAGTCCTATTTAAAAAAAAAAAAAAACAATAAACACATTATTCGATAATCAAATAGGTAAAGGTTTCACCAAAATCGGTAAATAGTTTTTGAATTAAATTATAATAAATAACTCATTTTTCTATTTATAATGTGTTATATATTTAGAAAATGGAAAATCCTCACTAATGGTATTCTTAAACAAATACATAAGCATTCTGAGATTGTATAAGCAAATGTTAGGCTATTAAATGTGCCACGTTTCACCTTTTACTTCTTCAAACGTTTCACACATTTTTTCAAAACAATCCAAGTTATTTACACTATATAAATCTCATAATGGTGAAGTACGGTCAAGGCATTTTATACTGCATATTAATCTCCGTCTCTTGCTGGATTTCCGTCATTTAAATCTCCTTTGGTTAAGCTTTTTTGTAAAACAATTTATTCCCTTTGTGCTACTAACTAGTGGCCTAGTTCTACAGCTTTTACAAGGGAGAATATTTAAGACTCTGAGAAGTAAATCAGGATCAGTAGATTTATGTTTTGCTACTATGTTGAAAAAAAGTTTGCTTTGTAATAGGTTGTTGGTTTGTTTGCACTTGTTGTTTTAAATCTTGTGGCGGTAGTTCATTCATCCTGAAAACTTTGATGTTAGTAAAAATAAGAAAGAATTTATTGTATTTTGTGTTGCTTTTATAGAAGAATTCTTTCAAATGCTTTTATACATTTTAAGGTTTCTTTTCACCGGTATTATGAAGTACTTTTCTGATAAAGGCGGAAAGAAATTGTCTATTAATCCAAGATTTTTCTAAACAACTAGCACAGCGAAATGTGTATACTAATTATCACAATTAGTTCACATTTTTTAAATTATTTTACACTTTGTAAAAATCTGGGAGTGGGTGTTAGTCGGCAACAATATTTTTCAACACAAATATACTTTATCTAATAATTACACAAACAAAATGTTTGCCGAAAGCAATACCTATTCCGAAACAAATATAATAATTGCATCATCTAAATTACTTTCATATAAATACAAAATGTGTAGTGCATTCGTTATAGAAATATAATTCAATAACCCTTTAATCATGGTCGATGAATGTCCACATTGATTCAAATGTTTTCAAGAGAGATGTTTTATATTTAATAAAAACACATTTCCGTGTAATCAATGTCGATTTAATGTATAATGAGTGAATCTTGTTTAATAACTGTGTCCAAATTAGAGGTGGATTTTCAATGTACGTTTTTATCGAAATTAGAATTTATTAAAAATCAGACACTAGATTTTTCGAGAGAACAGAAAAGTCTGTTATATTTAGTCTTTAACAATTATTAGCTCTTTGTTTTGATCGTACGTAGGTTCAACTTTTTTACAAAAAAAAAATCTACTAATCAAACCTTCATCTACTAAAACCAAACCAACAAAAATGTACATTTTCACAACATAAGCCACAATTATTTATTTATAAGTTTAATTTATACGGTTTTCTAATTATTATTTTGATATATTTCTCAAATCTGAGATGAGATCCAAAAGCCCGTATAACTAAATAAACAATGTATTTATACACCATAGCTAAATGTGAAATTTGTATTGTGTAGGAAGTTTTCTGGTTAAATCGTTATCTACATATAACCATTAGATTATTCAAGTTCAATCTATATAAATATAACCATAAATTAAAAATTTTCAAAACCCTCCGACTCAAAACAAAACCCCGAAGGGCTGAACAGATTTTCTTGAATCATAGCTATGAGCACTCTGGATCAAGTCACCTTTCAAAGAAAAAAGTAAATCAAAATCGGTTTATCCGTTTGGCAGCTCCGATGCCACAGACAGAATCACAGACACACAGATACACCTGTTAAACTTATAACACCCCTCTGTTTGCGCCGGGGTACTCATCTTACCTTCTTAAAACACAGAGTGCTCATAAAGTCCCTTCAACCCGCTTTATTATTTTTGTTACCGAAAAAATTTTACATATCTGACCATCTATGATTTTGAAATTGTTTGGGGCGGGGAAAGAGGGTTAATAATTTCAAATGTAAAGGTAGGTCATGTAATACACCGTAGCAAAGCTTATTAAAAGAGAAACAGAATGGCGCAAACTAGAGCATAGGATCTTGTTTCGTTTCAAAGTAATGGGCAATGAGGTAGGGTGGTGGGGGTAGTGGGGATCGGTATTCTGACGCATGCACAGTAAGCCCAGAGTTTTTGTGTGAATGACAGGATTTTGTATATACCTAGAGAGATAAGAAAATGTAGTTAACGAATTAAGTATAAGTCGTGTGAATGAAGGAATTCTTTTGGGTAGGTATTCAATAAAAGTCATTTTTGAGCAAACATTCTATTTTATAAGTAGCCTATTTAGTACGGTATTTTTCGACTAATAATTACGTTATTAGAAACTTCCTTAGAAACAAAATAACATTACTGACAAATTTATACCATCAAAAATAAAATGATTACACATTTGGTTATTTTTGCAACAATCCTAAGCCGTGCCTAAAATTTTTAATTAATATCAAATGTGCTGAACAATATTTTCATACAGAAACAAAACGTCAAAACACAAGTACTGATGTATAATGCATTTCACAAGCATCTTCGTTTGCATACTTTTAGGCAAGATGAAAGATAGCAACGGCATTCGCCGTCGGGCGGACCAGCTCTTCACAAAGTCTGCAACGCCACTTCAAAAAAAACTGCTGCCGCAGAAAAAATATTCAGTGTTATAGAGTTTTAAAGAAAAAGTAATGAGCAAGCGTCTCGAGTGTTAAGAAGACGAGTCTTAAACAGTCGATGTTTTCTATCTAGATAGTATTCGTATATGACAGGTTTATTAGACTGTCGTTGACATGTCACCCCCGCCCCTCTTTTATTGTCTTACTCGTGCAATTCGTATTCATGGGCCATGTTTGCTTTCTAAAGTTAGGATTACTGTATTTACAAAGGAAGTCATTATGCAAATGGTGATGTTTCCAAGTCAAACTTCATTTAAAGATACACTTTAAAAATAAATGTCTGTCGAAATGGCGATAACAGCTGAATCAATAAAAGATATTTCAGCTCGTCAAAGGCGTTGGATTGGAAAATATTGTTGTTTCATAACTGCTTTTAATATGATTTGGATTGAAGTGCTTTTATAATTTCGTTTAACAAAATACGTTTGAAACAATCCTTTGTATTTTGTAGTAATTAAGATGTGACGTTGTAAATAAATCATTTCGTTAGACTAATTAATTTGTTCTAGTAATTGAATATGCATTACTAAATTACATCTATTGGTAGGCTAAATAATATTCATTGTATTATACTGCAGATGTGTTCATTTTTAATTATCGTATTAAATTACATAATTTGAATTCATAAAGATTAGAGTTTGTTTCTAATAATAGTAGGCCTATAGATGGTAAATTTACAACGAATCAGCATCATATTGCAGCAGAGGTACCAACGACCAATCTATGCGCAAAAACCGCTCTCACCTTATCCTCAATGACGTTTGGCCTACACATTTGTGTTTCATTATTCTATCTTGTAGCAAATGTATTCAAACGATAAATAACATTATTTTTGTTCAATTATATTACCTATGAATAAACTAAAATCGCTAAAATATCCAGCTGTTTTGAAGCACTGTTATACGCATAGCTTAAATCTCGTTTAAAATTTGAAGACAAATTAATAAATTTTGAAGTGACGAATAGTCTACGAGTTTGTTTTTGGTTATAATGACTTGTCACAAATATATTTAAACAATATATAAAATAGTGTTTATTCACCCTTTGGCTCCCGACGTCCGAATTTTCGGACGTGTAGAAAAAAAAATGATATAAAATACAAATCCTTAGTGAATCTATGTTTATTATATACAAATCTAATCAGAAAGAACTGTTCTATTTACCTCTATGATTTTTACTTACGTTAAAAATTTCCTCTATGTTCACTACAACGAAGATAATTGTGATATACGTGGCTATGCTTTTGTCATCTGTCAGATGGTAAATAACTTTATTTGTGTATTGTCATTGATTATGGCCCATATATTTATTATGTTGTAGTACGTGATTGGTTTGGCATTTTTAGTTATTTTTATTGTGAATTGTGATTATGAAGCGAGTACATTCACTTCTTAGTGACGTGTATATTCTTCTGACTATGCGTACAACTAACCGCAGAACTGGTTTTGTAGTAGCTAGCCTAATTTACAAAAAAACTTAATAACTCCGTTATTTTTCAATATAGTGTACTGAAATTTGAGGTTTTTGTTCATTTTTAAGTGTAAAATTATGTTATGTGAACAAAATTGTTCTAGATATTTTTTGCTGTGTCATTTTCAAGAATAAAGTGAACAAAATTTAAAATTCTTTTTTTTTCAAGTAACAATATCAAATTTTATATCTAACATGAATTTACACTTATTTTTTAAAGGTACTATAGCTGGCCAAACGTAAGCTGGCACTTGGGCTTGGCGAGCCGAGGCGGCAGACTTATAGAGAGGGGAGGGTAAAGGTGCAGGTAAAATACTTTTGGAATACATTGACTCAGGCACATCCAAAAGTATTTTATCGGCACCTTCACCCTCCCCTCGCCATAAGTCTGCCACCTTGGATCGCCAAACCAAAGTGCCAGCTTACGTTTGGCCAGCTATACCTTATAGATCATTTCATTCCAAACAAAATTTTAAAAAAATCATCAAAATTAATCAGTAATTAAATTTAATATATATTTTTTTGCGAAACACTGAAAATTTTCTGAATTGAGCCTGGGATTTTATGCAGATACATAACATATAATGGTTGGGATTTTTGGAACGTATGAAAAATTGGATGTCGGGGAGCCAAAGGGTTAAAATATATTACCAACACCAAAACTTACAACGCTTCCCTTTTGTATCACTTTTTCGTCTCGTTTACACATTAGTTTTTTGCCAAGCTAAATTGCCACAAATATATGTAAACAATATAAGATACATTTTTATTGAAATATATTACCTATGCCTAAATCAATTTCGCTTGCTCGTTTCTCATTTTAGTGCCTTAAATGAATTTTTCCGTTATTTTTGACAATTTTAAGGAATATTATAAGTAATGTTTAGTAAAATTTCAAACTCTAAGGGTAATATTCTGTTCTTTATGTTGGCTGTCTTGAATCGGGATCAAGGAAGAAAAAAAAATTCTGAAATTTGCTTTTAAAATGTGACACTCAAACTGGTTTACATTTGAAATATCTTAAAAAATGGTCACACCTTTAAAAATATGCCTGTTGGAGCTGTGGGTTTTGAAATAGTATGTTACTTTATCATACATTTTTTACAGATTTTAAACGTGATTCCACCAATGTGGGACAGTGCTGTTACCAATTGGGAAGCAGCTGAACCTTTCGAGTCATTGTAACTTTTAAGTACCGCTATGCATTGTTTACGTACAAACAAACTGAAGGTGATTCAATAATCAATGACTTTTTTTATGGTATTATGACCTACAAATATTGTATTGTACTAGGACCAAAAAGTACTATACGTAAACAATGCATTGTGGTACTTTAAAGTTACAACAACTCAATAGGTTCAGCTGTTTTCCAACTGTCACGCATAGGTTAAATAGCGTTTAAAATCTGTAGACAAATTAATAGATTTTGTGAACAACTACAATTAATTTAATTTAAGTTAATTAATTTGCTTGTCGTATTATACTAGTCACTCAGGTAGAAGATATGTTAATGCATAATTAAATGTTAATGCATAATGTGCGGTAAACGATGAGATCGCCAACAATGTCGTTTACCGCTTTGGTTCCA
>JAGFPH010000120.1:36445-88999 GCA_018207615.1 Philaenus spumarius | reverse complement strand
CAATGCATTGTGTATTGAAAATAGTCCCAATACGGGGGTTGGCGTGTGAAGCACGCAATGCACTGTGTATTGAAAATACTCCCAACACGGGGTTGGGGTGCACGTAATGCACTGTGTATTGAAAGTACTCCCAATACGAGAGTTGGCGTGCGAACCACGCAATGCACTGTGTATTGATAATATCCCAACACGGGGTATGGCGTGCGAAGCACGTAATGCACTGTGCATTGAGAATACTCCCAATACGAGGGTTGGCTAGTGAAGCACGCAATGCACTGTGTCACTGTGTATTGAAAATAATCCCAATACAGGGGTTGGCGTACTACGCACGCAATGCACTGTGTGTTGAAAATACTCCCAATATGTGTCTAGCTCACATGTCTGCGTCTTTAGCAGTGAACGTGTTAAAATTGTTTAAGGGTCGGCTCTAGCTGTCGGCCATGTTGGCTGACACTCCATAACACCAATGTTAAATTAAAATCCAAATTTTTCCTTTATTTTTGATCGGAAAATTATAAACGATATTTCATTTTAAAGCTATGGTCAATATGCATGCAAATGGCTTTTTCAAAGCTAAGAAAAATATTTTGTTTAATAATTTATTAACAATTTAAAACATTGATTTTTAATATTTTTGTATGTTGTTACTATTAATTATAGCGAAAAACTACCAAGCCATTCGCATGAAGAATTTCGTCCCCAAGAGTTTGGTATTTTTTTTCAAACACTATTTGAACAATTGCGGGTTTTAAATGGATTTAGGATGAGCAATGTTCGCGTAACCTACCGCCGCTATAGGGAGTCGCAGGTTGCTTTCTGTTTTACTAGAGCCGACCCTTAAATTCAAATCTCCGGTCCTGACCTGAACCCCCACCCCAAGGATTCTACTAGCATGCCAAGGATTCCAAAACGTCAGCCATCTTGAAATTGTTTACTTAACAAAAGAAAGCCTGAACTTAAAACTTTCATTGATATTGAATTGTACTTTGTAATAATAATTGAATTCTAAGTGATATACCAGAATTCAAATACATAAACTCTAAAAACAAAACAGCATGGAACTAAAAAATAACATGCTTATTCTAATAACAGTCAGTTAAAACTCCGAGATATTAAAAATGCAGTCCTTCCATGGATATCTTAAAAAGTGGTGATTTCTCGACTACGCATCGGCCATTCTATGCTAACCCAGAGGTTTCTGATGTTTGCTAGGGGACCAGCCATTTTGCCCTACAGTTCTAAATTTCTTTCCATTAAGAAGTTTTTTTAGAAAAATTTAAGTAAGTTCGTAGTCTGAAGTTTCGCCTACTTGAATTGCATTCAGGCTATGCTGGGTGTTAATACCCAGGCTATTTGTATGGTGTTAGAGTTCTGCATCGTTTGAATGCGATTGGTAATACTTAGAAGTACTTGCTTTGTCCAGATTATCTCTTGTTGTATTTTGTTAACTATTTTTAGTTATGTGTTTGAAATAACTGTGGGACTTTTGTTGTTTATGTGTGTTGAAATTGATTAATTCGTGAGCATTAATTGATTTGCTCGTTTTCCAGGCGATGACAACCACTCACGGTTTTCGCCTTAAAAAAAATTTGAAAAACGGTTGACCCTAAAGGCCATCCCTGTAACTTCCCGCTAAGTTTAATTACAAAGCAGTTGAAATTTTTTATTATATTAAAATATTACTTATAATTTATATTTTTATAATAATATCACATATATTATTTCTCAAGGCCATTTTTTTGTCGGTACGCCATAACTTCCTTAATACATCATCAAATTACATGAATGAGGCATCATTTTATAGCTTTCCTTAACCGCTACACCGGAAAAACATACAAAATACAATTATACAAAAAAAAAGAAATAAAAAATCCGAAAGTAACAGTGATATAAGATCAAGTAAGTTGTAGGAATATTTTCCTGGCGTTGGGAACACTGAAGATAACAATTCGCAGCTGGAAAGTACCAGTGGTGTGTACTTTAATTAAGTGGGATTTAAGTAAGTTAGAATGCGAAAGCTTCGCACGGGTCAGCTATTATAAAAAGTTTTCAATTTTAATAGTACATTTAAAGCTCCTAATTTCTTCTAAGTCCGATTCGGTTGGATTCGGGGACAATCAGTAATGTTTGGGATTATATAATGCAATTTATATTATATCCCAACGACACTATAACATTTAAAGCTCTTAATTTCTTCTAAGTCCGATTCGGATTTACTCGGGAACGATCGGTAATGTTCGGGTTGTTTTAATGCAATTTATACTATATCCCAACGACACTATAACACCTTGTATCTAATACAAGGTTGATGACGGATGTTAAACATATATACTTCACAAGATAGTTCCTTCTTAACAGAGTCGACGTACCCTAACCGCTAACGTTGTGAACTCGGGTCATGGTGATACCCGGTTCGACTCTCGGAGACACCCAAACTTTTTTCAAAGCAAATAATTAAATTAAATTTAGTATTAATTATTACAAAACAAGATGGCTGCCAAAAAAAGATGGCGGCCCAAAATTCCCCAAAAACAAAAATCAAAAATTCCCAAAATCTTCAAAAATTCCCAAAAATCAAAAATCTTCAAAAATCCGAAAATCCAAAAAATTAAAAATCTTCAAAAATAAAAAATCCAAAAAATGTTAGGTTAGGTTAGGACCCCAAAAAATCCAAAATCCCAAAAAAAGGTAAAGAATCGACAACAAAAATTTTTCTGATGAAAAATTTCGGAGAACGAATTAACCGATTTTGACCGGACTGGTAGCGATCAACGTCGCTTTTCAAGGTTAAAAGCTGATTAGATTTTGGAATTGATCGGTAAAGCCGTTTAAAAGTTATTCCAAAAAAACCTGATTTGAAAAAAAAATTTTCTTAGTTTTTTTCGATATTTCTCAGAACCTACCGGTCCGAATTAGTTAAAATTTTCAGGAAATCTAAGTTTATTGGAACTCTTTAGAACGCCGTTTGGTAGGATCCAATCGGTTAAGCCGTTCAACAGTTATAAGCGGGTCACATACTTACATACACACACACATACACATACATACAGACAGGGTGACACCCTCTCGGAAGTGATCAGGGAAGATTCCTAGGACCTCAAAACGTCGAGATCTGATGAATACTCGATTTTCGAAAAACGGGGTGAAACAAATAACTTCCCGATTTTAGAAAATTTTCAATTTTCTTAGCGGGAAGTTAAAAAGGTTGAGGTAATTGGAGCGATACAAACCGGTTTTGTTAGTCCACTGTCTTCACTTAGGCCTACTGTAAAAGCAAGCCAATATAATATTGTATTTCTTCGCCAACCTAAAAGAAAGCATCTGGTAGAGGTTTCAACAACAAAATCCTGCTATTCATGCAAAAAAAAACCCTGACCATACTAGGTCACTTCATGTGGCTCTGCCCTAATCAATCTTCATTTCCATGGAAATATCAAAGTAGGCCTATACAATAATCTGTTTGCATGTTCTTCGCCGCGGGAGTTGGTGAGCGAAGCGAACGAGAGTGAAGCACTCGAGTATATAAATATACCTACCGTATATCACCACTATTTTCTTTAAAATATTAGCTACAGCTCTTTGGAAATAGTGAGGATTATTGAGCTACATTTTCGGAAATATATTGAAAACTTAAATACCGTAACAGAAAAACAGTTTTGCTACCCTTTCAAAAAATACTCCCTCGACAGAATGATAAAATACTAATTTTTTACCAAACTTTGGCACTCCCAAAATGCATACTAGGCCTAAAATATTTGCGAGCTCTGATTAGTGGTTAATGCAAATTTGAATGTGTAACATTTTCCGTAAGACTACTGGTGATACAGACATACAAACGAGTGAACATTAAAGTTTCAATTTTGTCCTTTTAATGTACAGAACTCCAAAAATGTTCTGTAAGACTTACAGCATTTATCATCGTCGAAGAAGTATTGTTATTGAAAACAATGAAGGCAGTGTTTGGATTCATTTATAACCTTCTCCGTGTGTAAAGCTTCTTTATTATAATGTAGGCCTAAATAAAAAATTATCGAAAGTGAATCAGTTCAGAAAGTGTTGGAAGAACATGAGAAATGTTGAGAGCAGATGTTCGTTCGATGAAAGTGCGGTAATTGTGTAGGACAACGTGACGATATAAAGTGAGATTTTCATTTTTGTTTTAAGTTTACATTAATCTGAAAGCACAAATACCTTTCCACGGCAAACAAATCTTACAGAAATTACGAAAGAAAACTCCCAAAATGAAGGTTAAGCTCAGCCATTTTCGCTGTGTTTGCAGTTAAGAAAAGAGACTAAACACTGCACTGACAACAAAAAGATAAATAATAACGATCTTATGTAGGCCTATGACATAAAATGATAGAACGTGAAAAGTCTATGTTTATTTTAATTAACGTGGAATCAAAGAAAATAAAGAGCACGAACATGGAACAGAATTGCACGCCCAAAATTATGAAAATTGATCTAAATAGGCTACATTTTACTTTTAAATTGTTTTTCCAGCAACAATCTGTTTCAAAATGGCGGCAGTTGAAATTTTTAAATGTTAAATATCTATAAAACTATAAATTTCATGATTATAACATATATCTCAAACCATTTCTGAGATATTAAAGTAGCCTATTTGTAAAAATCACACACAGACGGACAGACAGAAAACAGATCGAGATAGGACACGTCATGTTATATTGTGTTATATTGTATTATCTGCTTGTTTTTAGCTGACAAATAACTCCGTAAAGTTTCGGACAGTTGAAGCTGGAACACTCTGTATATACATTTTTAATAGGTTTTAATTTTGCTTTATATTGATTAGTTTCATTCCATTTGTCAACAATAATATAACAGATCTAAACGCAGAACAATACCTACAAATACACTTGGTAAAGTTGCGATTGTTATCTGGCCTACCAACCAATACAGCTAGAATACAATCCCAATGACATATTTCCCGAGGGGGCAAATGCATATAGGTTGTCAAAGTGTGGAAAGTCCATTCGCATAGTATCAGTGTTACATTTCAGTGTTTGTTTTGCCGAGAAATATGATATCTAAAACAGCTAATTGAACTGGTAATACGACCTAGTTAGGAATGTTTTCGGTTGGGTGGTTATTGTTACGGACAGGTTATTGTAGTTTCAATAAGTAAATATCAGGTTAACAACTTTAGGCCTAATGATATTTACTATAGTCGCGAGCACTGAATAAGGCGGGTGAGAATGTTTGCGCTGTTGTCAGACCGTTCATGCTAAGAAACGTAGTATGTTCTCACCAGACCAAAAATAGTTTTGTCGAGGCGTAACCTGCTATGCTCGCCTTAGCCGTAGGTGACTTAGGGGTTGAGTTATCTTTCATAAAAAAAACAGGTTTTTAGAAGAAGTGTGTAGGATTCTACCCATCTCATTTTCTACCTGAAATATACGTAAACGTAATTGTACACATTAAAAAAGTAAAATGCAAACTTCAGTTCAGAAATTATCTGACAAAAATTTTCATTAAGCGAGGATTTTTTAAATTTTACAAGTAGCGATGTTTCGTCAGCGGGAAAGTTGTAGGAAATCACACGTACTAAAACTGTTACATTTTTTTCTACAAAGCACCGTTTAGGTTTTTGAAAGTGGTTGATTAACGACAGTAAAATTGCGTGCGAAACTAAAAGGCCCTGCTACAAACGCTCTGTTAGTCCGATCACGCTGTTTATTTATTCTTGATTCACGTTTTTATTCATTAGTTTTCATAATCAAGTATATTTTAGTATTTGTTTTGTATTGCGTTTGGAAATCATTTAAATTTGATGTAAAATGTAGATAGCTGACTGGAACTTATTCCTCTTAAACTGTACAACTTGTATAGGTATCTAAACGAATAATACAAAATCTGCAAATATTAAATATTGTTTGCGGTTTATATGAACAAAATTAAAATTAAATAGTAATAGGCTACTATGTTAAAACGATGCATAACAAATTAGTCCAAACAAAATGCATTCAGAACTAATTGTCGTTAAGTGCAATACATTGCATTGTCTTTAAATGTTTATATTTAAATGTAAAATTTCAAATTATAGACTTTACAATTAATTAGGAAAACATGTTTTTAAAAGTTTAAATTATCAATAAACCAATTAACTCGTTCTGTAAGTTGTAAGACGTTTTCTTTTGTTTCTAGCACAAATTACAGTTTTCTACTAAACGGTTTTATTGTTTTGTGTAATCGTGGACAGCTTATTCCGCCAATTACATTTCTGCATTACACGTCAACAAGCCAAGTCTTAAAGAACGGGCTAATGGGGTTATTCGCAGCAAACTTGAGAAGTTTTTGAGCGTAAAATGAGATCCACCTCGTTCCTTCATCTTGACGTATTATATAAGTGAATTGATTGTGACGTGACGAGATAGGGCACTCTTTAAATGAACCCCTTCGCTTTGCAGCCCCTTAGCTTGATGAAGCTTGCTTCACCAGGCTCTATTATCCGCCTTACCTCGATCGTCTAAGAAACTCGCTCCCCGTTCCATTTTATTTCCTTTCCGTTTTCTTATATTTTTTTAATAGGAAAACCTCACCCAGACCCTGCTTCCACTGACCTGGTTTTTGATAATTCACACCACCGTGATGGTATCGAGTTCCCATAAGGAAACGTCGAATATTTATTACTTAGTCGGTGTTGAAGTCTGGGCTACGCTAAAGATATCATTTGTAATATCCTTTCCTTAGACCTCTCTAACCCCTATTTCCATTCCCTTTGCCTATTCTGCAGCCTACCTTTTCAATTCTAACTTCGACTTAACTTAACGTTCTCTCGAGCTTTCAGAAATACTCGAGCTACAAATTGAAAACTTACGTGCTTCGTAAAATAATCCCCTTCTAATTCCTTGATGAGGAGTTGATCAATGGAAGTCGATTTTCTTGATATCGTTTACATTTCTACTTTCTGCACTCTGATGCAATTGTAATAATAATCTTCTTTGATGTCTGCCTTATTGTTTCTATTGTTTGTTGAAATAATAATTGTTTACTATTGTTGTGCAGATTTACTGTTTGGAGTGAACAAAGTGTAGCCTATGACAAGTAGCCTAAATTAAGTTTTGACCTATATTCTAGCATTTTTAATATGAGAATACTTTTGTTGTACATTTTCATTGATTGATGCACAAATAGACAAGTTTTGAATAACATTTGATATTTTAGTATCAACTATAAAACATCGATAACCAAACAAAATTATTATAGAATATGATTTAAATTTAACTATGAGTACGGTAGGCCTAGGACTCCTTTGGCACAAAAGGTGCCATAAAAAGGTGCCACCTACCCATAAAAACAAGATTAAATCACATTCTATGCTGCGTCTGAGCGATTTTTTTAATTCGTTGTTTATTAGTTAATTTATTTACCTATGTAGGCCTACTGAATTGCACAAGAAACAAGAATAATATTACAAATCAAACAAAAAAAAACAAATTTTAAATAATATCACACTATACATTAATACAAAATCTAAATAACAACAACTTATACTTAGGCCTATACCTATGATAAATAAATATAGGGCTCACTCGTATGCCTGTTTGGGACTTCCATCCCTTAACTAATCAAATTCGAGTTCATTCCGCCTTAACTAATTAAAAATGAAAAAAATACATACAAATATTACAAAAGAAAAAAACAATTAATACAAGGCCATACACATAGAGGTAAACATATACTGTTTGCATACTTCATTAACAATACATTTTTACTTTCTCCCCCTATACCATATAGGCCAGTCGGTAAAGGTCAATTTAGACCAAAAGTACCAGTAATTTGCAATACGGCTGAATTTTTTTTATAAGTACATTAAAGTATGTAGATTAACATAAAAAAAAGTTTACCAGTCTATCGATTTCCCAAAGTCGAAAAAAAAATCGATTATAATTTTTTTTTCGATTATCCTTAATATTTCGAGCTGGGATAAAGATAGGGGAAAATAAAAAATACCACCGTGTAGGGGAGGTATTTTTAAACAAAAAAGGTCATATGTATTTATTTCGTCCGAGCAATGGTATGTCTGAAAAAAATTCGATAATGCAGGTATGTATTTTGCAGCAGGGGAAATCACTAAAAGGGGACATCTTATTCATGTATGAAGCGTTTTCTCATTCTAAATTGGCCGAATTTTAATATATCGAATTGAAACTTGACATAGGAGTTAAAATATATATTTTAAACATTTATGCTGAGTCTCAGCTTGTTATCTTGAAAATTACCCGATCTAGAGCCACTTTTTCACTTTAATAGTATATGGAAAAAGTACCGGTATTGTATTCGTCAAAATTTTCGAGTTTTGAGTTTTTGGTGGAAATATCCGTTTTGGGTCCCCCTGAACCTAAAAAAGTGGTTTTCGGAGCGATGTCTATGTGTGTGTCGGTGTGTGGGTGCGTGAGGGTGTGTGTGCATGTTATCAGACCTAGAGCCTAAACCAGTCATCCGATTTTGATGAAATTTGGTATGGAGGTACTAATCCACGGTATCTCCAGGCGTTTTTTATTCATTTTTGTGAATTTTTGATTTTTAAGGGTAATTTTCCCATAAAAACCTTTAAAATAACGGAAAAATCAACTTTTCTCAAAAACGGCTCTAACGATTTTGATTAAAAATTTATGGTTTATTAGGGACCTAAAGTAGTATAAACTATAAAATTTTAATCAAAATAGTTCGAGCCGTTTTTGAGAAAAGTTGGTTTTTCCGTTATTTTGGATTTTTATGGAAAAATTACTCTTAAAAATAAAAAAATTAAAAAAATTTATATATTAAATACAAATATTAAAAAAATGTGCACAGTGTATCCTTTTAGTGCCAATTAGTTTAAAAATAGATGAGGAGCATTAAACGCATAAAATATTGATTAAGGTTAATTTGTGGGGACTTTTTATTCAAACATAAACAATTACAATTATTTATTACAAACATAAATTTGATTTTAGACAAAAAATTATTGTAGTTGCAATGATTTTATTATCGACTGATTATAAATTGGAGATTTCTGCAAATCAATTTGTTGTATGCATATTGCTAAATCAAAAATTAAATTGCCATTAGTAAAAACATAAATATTTATAGGCATGATATTCTAGTTGCGCTCGAGTGTCTTACTCGTAGAATACCACTATGCTCAAGGTTGACTCCCCTCACTGAGTAATTTACTAGAGTGGTGTAGCACACCTTTATTAGTGTAGGATCAATTAACATTTCATAGTTCCAAATGAAAAAGCAAAAAATACTGAAAATTCTATACGTAAATTATCTGAAATGTAAACTAGACCTACCTAATTATTTACAAATTGTCAAATTAATGGAGATACAATGGATTTCAACTGAGACATGTTGGTTATGAGTACTTAATTAAAAGCAACTTAATAAATAAGATGTACGCAAAGATTATTAATGCGTTAAACTTGAGATAATTAGCCTACAACGAGTTTTGAGTCGAATGCAAATGTCCGTTTGCTGAAATAATCAATTAGAAGGAGAAACAGAGCAAGGTAGTCTGTTATTATGGACAACTGAATGAACTTAATTAATAGTTTTGTTACTTCTCTCCTATTCCTGAGATAAGTACTAGGTACGGTTTTACAATACACCTGCACAAATAATTATGATGTTTTCTTTGTGACTCCATGTTTTCCCCGTTCCTTGAAGCTGTTGCTAACAATTATGGCGATCGGGAAGAGTAGATGTAATGATAAAAACTGTAGTCCTACAGCATTCTTTGCATAGTTTTGTCTTTATTGTAAAAAGTTTAATGGTTTTAAGAGGACTAGTTTGTAAGAGTAGCCATGACAGACCATCTGTGAGATTGGTCTGTCAAAGAATAAGAGTTGGCCTAATGAGTGGTTGTTGACCATGTTCATGGAACACAAATTCATGACTTTTAGTGTCAAGGCAATGCATGTCACAACATTTAACGTATTGAAGACTGAAATTCAGTTTTACAATTATGAATTTTATGTCACGACCTAACTTCACAAATTAAAGTTATTGATTTTTTTATTAGTGCTAAGTAAACATTATGTGTTTGCGGAAAACAACAAACTTGATCATAAAGTTTTCTAGTGTTTGTCGCTTTGTGGAAAGCTAGGTCAATTTGAAATAGTCTTGCCGACTGAATACTAATTGTTATGAAATACTCGGTAAATTAAATGTTTATATAATTTTGCTAATAGTGTCTATTCTTTAAATTATTGTATAATTTATCATATATTATAATACAAAATTTCTTTAAAAAAATATTTTTTGTTTAGAACCGAACAATCAAAGATATATTTTATGTAACGTTTTTGTTTGTTTTTGCAGAACCGCCAACAGCGCCACAAAATTTGACTGTTAATTTCGTCGACCAATCAACTGTGATATTATCTTGGAATCCTCCAAGCTTTTTGGGCGGAAGATCGGATTCTGTATACAGAGTCGAATGCGATGTCTGTGGACCAAATGTTGTTTATTCACCAAATACGGTAAGTTAACTGTCGTGCTGTCGTTCATTGAAGGTTGAATAGGCCTACATAATCAAAAATAGCTAGACAAACTTTTAATCAACAATTGTTTAAATTAACTTACCCTAAAAGTTTCATAGTTGTTTTGGAGTTTTTATTGACGATTTTTATACAATTGGCTCATTGAATACCCAGAGTGTTTCTAAAATGCGGGGAGATAGTTCTGAGGGTGGTGACATGAATCAAAATAAAGAAAATAAACGGTACCAGAAACTGGCACATGCTTTCTCTCACAAACATATTTAAATTATTAACACGTTCACTGCTAAGGACGCACACGTGAGCTTGACACTGAACACTATGAGAAGAGGCCGACGCACAGTGCATTGTGTGCTTCGCTCGCCAACCCTCGTATTGTGAGTATTTTCAATACACAATGCATTTCGTGCTTCGCACGCCAACCCCTGTATTGGGAGAATTTCCAATACGCAGAGAGAGCTTTGCGTGCTTCGCACGCCAATTAAGCCTATGTGCGTTCGCTTTAAAATATTAGTGATTATTACGTTGAAAGGTGCAAAAATAAAGTAATTTCTACTCATTTAGGCTATACAAAATTTTTGGGGTTTTTTTGGCCAAAAATGTGTTTGTTTTAAAAAATTTTCAAAACCTTTTTTTTAATGCTTAACTACAGGCCTAATTGACATGTTTGGTGCAAATTTGTTCGAAATCGATCGAATAGTTTTCTCTCTATAGCTTTGTACACATACAGACAGACATATTGTAAAAAACACTTTTTTGGACTCGGGGAGTCCCAAAACGGATATTTCCACAAAAATCAACATAGATTTTTTTTTCGATCACTATACTTACTCTATACTATAGTATAGTGAGAAAGTAAAAAGTTCCTATAAACATGTATCCGAAAATACTTGTACTAAATATCTTAATCTCTAAAACAGTTTAACTGATTGAGGTGAATTTTTGCACAGTAATCATCAATGTAAATTATTTATATAAAAAACATGCCAGATGGCTGGTAAAAGAAGTTTTTCCGAGATTATATTTATTGGAGCCTTTTTTCTTTATTTTTACCCATTTAACCACCCCTCGAAGTACCTCCCCTAATTACAGAGACACCCTGTATACTCTTCTTGAAATATTAGATATTGGTTGCAATATTTGATATTAAAACTACAATACGGTAAGTAATATTGCAAGTATACAATATAAGTATTATTAGTTTCCCCTGCCTTCCATTACTCTCTAAATATCCAGCTGTGCTTGCACAGTTTAAATAACTGATTTCATTGTTGCCTGGAATCAATGTGCAATTGTTTAAACTGTTTATTGACAACTAAATATACACCAGGCATATTTACAAATTCAGGACGACATATATTGTTTTCTATTTTGTAATTATAGTAGTTATCACAATTTGACTGTAAAATGAATAAAAGACCCTGTTTGCTCAAGAAAATCTCATTTTCATAATTTTGTTAGTTGTAATAGAGATAGTAAACGCTGAAAACAATCAAGAAGATACTAGCAAGGCTTCTACTTGCTTTGCAAGCGAAGTATGAAAGTACCCCATTGCTGCTCTTATACATTTATTTTATTATTTCTTTTTAATAAAGTTTTAATCATAATCTAACTAAAACAGCAAATCATGTAATACATAAATATACGATATAAAGATGTCAAATTATGAAGTTAATGACATAACTTGAGTTCTAATTAAGATTAAAAGAACCAAGACGACTCAGGCCTACTCAATAGTTTGATTATTGTAAGTAGCTCATGCATCTCTGAAGATGCAACTTTGTCGTTGAAATGCGTTTCGATTAAGAAACGTATTACTTGTGAGATTCTGTCTTCAAGTTTTATTTTATCTATTTATCCTACTTCACAAACCGAGACACAAATTGTGATTAAAATAATATAACTTGTACAGTATTTTTCTTTAATAATTTAATTTAAGTTGTATTTTTTTGATAAACCTTATCAAAAAATTATCGATTTTGATGCTCCTAAGATGCAAAAGATTGAGGGTTCTCATAAAACGTTAAACACAGCCGCTCAAAGAAAATATGTATAAACAAAAGACTATTGTCTGCAAAAAATGCTTGAGAGTAGTTTGAAAGGTTCAAACGACCCAATATTACATTTAACCCCAACTATCAACCTCTAGAAAAACAACAAAAACAGAAACATAAAAAATTTAAAGTGTCCCAATTAAACACGCCCTTAACAAACCCCACTCAAACACCATTGAGATGTAAAACCATTACATTCCTATCAAAATTATTGAAATCAAATCAGGCCATCAAAATTAATTATTATTGTCTTGTTAGGTCTAATAACATAGTTCATGTTCCATTCTCACTCATTGATCACTAAACTATATAAATATTGTATACCATAAAAATAAATAAATAAAGTTATCTTGCCATACCCTATCTACAGTCAGACTTGATCAAAGAATATTTAGAATTTTTTGTAAATCTTATTTCTAACTTATTTTTTTATATAAAAAAAGAAGAAAAATATTTGTATTCTCTCCTACATAAACTTTGGTCCCTATTTTCTCCATCTATGGTCTCAAAGTCCTTATTTTCTTTAAATTGCCCCCTAAAGCCCCTAAAATAAATATACTTCATTTGGTTGTGAGCCCTGGTTCTAAAACGTTATTCTACAGATAACTTATTAGTCTTGATATAGAATCTATATATATTAAAAGAATTTGGTCAAAACCTATTTCCAATCGCCCAGCCTCTCCTAATGGACCGATTTTGATGATTTTTGTTTTAAAATGTGTCTTATTACCTGTAGATATGTCATCAAGCATTTACCGAAGTCCTAGGACATTAGGGCTACGCCCCAGTGGCCCTCAAAGTTTCAATGTTAATCTTATGGAAGGTCAATCTTAAGGAAGAAGAAGAAATATTTCTTTTGATTTTATCAAGGACACAAAAACAGCTATTCGTATGAAAAGCTTAAAACAGCTGATTTTGATCAACAACTGATTTGGATCAAATCAGTATCAAATGTAGTATTACCTTTTTGAGGTTACATTGACAAACTAAAAACAAACACAAACAAAAATCAACGAAAAATGCTAACTATATTTTAATTCAATTCAAACATTGGTTGTTACAAACCTATTATATATAAAACAGCTAATTTGGATCAAAAACTGAACATAATCATTCACAGATATGTCAAGTCTTATATATTATCATCCGTTCAGCCGCTATTCACCCGAGAAGGAGCCCCGGAATACAATCCTTCAAATTTCCCATGTTAATCTTATGGAGATAATGTTTAATGAGTTTGAGTCAGCTGCCAAATAAAACAGCTAATTTATGCTCGGTCACCTATGTACAAACGAGCAAAAGATTAACGAGATTCTTTATCAAATTTTCCACCTGCGAGCGAAGCGAAGCAGCCATCTGAGGCCGAAGGCCGAGCCGGGGTTGGGACGCGGAGCGTCCAGGGGCAGAGCCCCTAGTCCTATTTTTATTTGATTTAGACCTAACATCAAAGTTATAAAAAATAATTAAATTTAAAACATTTTACCACTGATTATACAGATTATTATATAACAATTATGAAACTGAAGGGTTTGATTTAAAATATCAGACCTACCTAAATCACCATAAATATTGGTTTACAGAAAATAATTCAGTCAATTTCACGGACAATAACTTTTAAAAATATTTTGTTTAAGAAGTCGGGCCATAAATTTTACCTCCTTTATTGACATCATTAATGATTTTCATGTCGAAGGTTTCTAAGTAGTTTAAAATGCTCTCTTTTTTTCACAGGAATTTTTCAACGACACCAAAGTCACCATAACTGGGCTGAGTCCAGTAACGACGTATCGTTTCCAAGTTTTCTCGGGCAATGGAATCAGCGAACTAACCAATGACGAAGGAGGCGATTTTGTAGATATTACAGTAACCACAGAAGCATCCGTGAACTCGGCATCGGTCAATAGTGTACGAGTGATCTCTGTAAAAGCGGCAGAAATCACTCTTACCTGGGACCCGCCTATTACTACTGATGCTGAGATGGAAATACCCGATGTTGTCGAGACTTACGAGGTAAGTTGGATATATTTAATTATATCGCCTAGTTGGGGATCTGGGATTATCACTAGAAAGGGTAGTATACCACAATAGATCTATATGGGTCGCAGTGGTGAGGAGGCTTAGTACTCCTCTATCAAAAAAAAAAAAAAAAAACTATCTTTTAGTTAGTTTTTGCCATTAATGACACACAAAAAACATAAATTAAACATATTAATTTCATGAATTTAATTGGTGATTGAAAACATTTAGTCATCAATTTGATGTATAAAAATGAATAAGTCACTGAAGTTAGTATATTTTCCTAACTTAGTGTGTTAAATTTGTCTTAAGAACGGTACTGTTTTCTAGTTAAGCCAAAGAGCAATTTTTTCAATATAAGTTACCTCTTGCCACTTAGGTCTATAAGTATCGAATTTATACTTAAGTACTCCTTTTTACTGAGGAATAGTAATTCTTTCTTCAGATATACTTCTATTCTCACAAGTTATATAAGTAGTCTAATTTATTTTTCTGATCTATTTATTTTCACATAGACCAAAGTAATTAATTAAAAGTCTATAATATACTTTTTAAGGTTAGGTCTAATATGGTATATTTTCTAAGAACATATTTCTTGAATCTGAGTCACCATTGTTATTTGTCTTTTCCATGGCTTATATTTTATGAGAAAATAAATAAGCCTTTCACCCGTTGCAAGATGCCAATCACTTAATTCTTAGTTACGGTTAAAGAGCGCTGGAAAAACCTTGCAGGTCGAAAGGTCATGGCTAAAAAACAATTTAATTACAATATAATTTTGTAGATTTATCCGTAACATATAGGTTGTAATAAATATATAGAATCAATTTTAATTTGTATTGATTATAAATAAACGGTATCAGTTAACTGACACAAACTTTCTCCCAACTTACTGTAGTCAAAATAATATTGTTTTGTATCATTTTATTTATTACTTTTTAGAACAAAACAAAAAAATAATATTCTACCTACGTCAATCCTATATAAAAAAATTATTGTCCTAGGCGGGATTCGATCGCGCGACCTTTGAATTACTGGCCCTGATCGCTACCATGGTGCTACCCCGTGCGGCCACTGCCGCGATGCTAAATTGACAACATAAACTTGTTTATTTTTAAACATTTTCCCATAATTATAAAACGCTGAAGTTTTGATAAAAGCGGGTGGTGTCATTTTGTTTGGCATCTTAAGCACTATAAATACTGAAAATTTGATCAAAATCGTTAGAGCCGTTTTTGAGAAATTTGAATTTTTGTCGTTTTTTATGGGTTTTTAGGGGTAAATTACACTTAAAAATTAAAAATTCCAAAAAATGAAAAAACGCCTGGAGATATTAGGGTTTAGTACCTACATACCAAATTTCATGAAAATCGGACCAATAGTGTCCTCTCTGGTCGTGTATACATACTGACAGACAGACACCACTCTAAAAACACTTTTTTGGGTTCAGGGAGCACCAAAACAAAAAAATCCACTAAAAATATTTTTGGGTTCAGGGAGCACCAACACAGATAATTGCACTAAACCATTTTTTGGGGTTCTGGGAGCACCAAAACATAATTCAACTGAAAATTCAAATTCGAACATTTTTACGAAAACAATACTTTCTGCATATACTACGTATAGGGTGGAGTAAGTAAAAACAATTGTATTGATTTTTTAAAATTAAAAATTGTTACTTGGTTAAAAGAAAAGTAAAGGAATTTTTCTTAAGATCTTTATCATAGTTCTTGGTTCTTTGTGAGCTATGTTTTGCAATTGGTTTACGTAATTTTCAGATTCGATGTTTTACAAGACAAGATGACACGAACGCAACGAGTAAGCTCACTACAGAACAACGTGTTACTTTTAATGCGCTACGGCAAAGAACTGAATACGGCTTCCAAGTACGAGCAAAAACAACTCACGGTTGGGGCGAGTACAGTCCAACAATTTGGAAAACTACCGGCCAAGTGCTTGGAACAGGTATGATTTTTGTTACATTTTAAAAAGAAATCTTAAGATAGAAAAAGTTAAGGTTAAAAGGTCGTCAAAGGTTAAATTCACAAAACACATACAAAACCAACAAGATAGCTGCACGACGGTATTATGTTTTGCAAAGATTAACAACAATCACTTCATCAGAAACTTATTTTTTATCAAACGTTTACTGTACATAATGTATGACTGACAAACTTTGATCCTTGTCAAAAATAATTTTTCTGAAGAAGCAGAGAGTTGCAGTTTTCAAGAAACTTAAGTTAGGTTGTTAGTTTTATACGTTTTTGTGTATTTTATCTTTGACAACCGTGCCAAAACAGTAAATTTTTACTTTTAGTTGTTGTTGTTTTGTCGTCTAATATGTAGTTGACACAGTGGCGGCTGTTGAATTATTACTTTGAGGGTTCAAATCTATTCCCCATAGATTCCCCATAGGGGGGTGGGGGTTCCTGCAAATTTCTGAACATGCAATGAGATAAATCGGGTTACACTTTTCATGACAGATTTGAGTACCATATACATATTAATTATTATAAATGGAAAATTGAGAACAATGTTGTCTTACATAATAGCCTTTACTTTATTCATTAGTTTAATTAAGTTTTTAGTTCATAAAGTGACTCATAAATTAAATAATGAAGTAACACTTTAATAATAATAATAATGAAGTGACCTGTACACTTTAATAGCACACTTTTCCCAAGAGGTAAAGAAGAAAAGTTACCCTTGGCAAAGATGTAACGATGTTCATTCTCCTTAACACAACGCTAATAACAACACTGAACTGCAATAATATTATTTATCAATAATAAAAATATG
The DNA here is from genome assembly GCA_018207615.1 of Philaenus spumarius. Classification (NCBI taxonomy): domain Eukaryota; kingdom Metazoa; phylum Arthropoda; class Insecta; order Hemiptera; family Aphrophoridae; genus Philaenus; species Philaenus spumarius. Next base: position 71,619 of record JAGFPH010000120.1, on the reverse strand, counting down.
CCCACACTAACACAAACTTAATCCATGAACTTCATAGAATGCATAACTGACCTAACCTATAAATCAAAGAAGTAAACAAACCAACTACAAACACCATAACAAAGTTAGTTGTGAACTGCAGCTTCAGCTATCTTCGGAAGGAGTCGGGAGTCGCTGCATTTAGCGTGCAGCGAAAAGCAATGCTAGAAACGCTATTCCCCCGCTGTTCCCCTGTACCCCCTCGCCTAGGCCAGGAGGTTCATTCTTTGGATTGAACCAGGCAGCTGAAAACGATGTAGTAGAGCTGCGCGTTGTAACTCTCTGCCGTATTTTAACAACTTTTCACACTATATTGTTAGATTTATGAAACCAAGAACTAAATATTTATAGTTGTTAAAATATTATTTTATTAACGCAATTTGCTTGGGGGTTCACTGAACCAGTAAACCTAAACACGAGCCGCCACTGAGTTGACAACCAACATCATGACGATCAAGTTTCATTTATTGTTAAAATAAGGTGGGTTTATAGCCTATTATTTGGCATTTTAATAAATTCATCACACCTAAAAATTCATGCATTTAGATCAAAAGAAATACATTTTATGAATGAATTTTCTAACCTTTCTAAATTAGTCCTACTGCTTTGAAAAACTAAATTCTTATGATCTTACAGGTTATTAGAGTAAAAATCATTTAAAAGTAAAATAACAAAACATTTGTTTTTATTATTTGTAAACCATTTTATTAAATAAAATTTGTAAACATATCATTTAATACAGCTGTTTCAAAATATCAAATTAAAAAAATATATTGTTTACTCTAAAATTTATCTCAATCTCTATGACATTCTGTACTTTTGTTAAACCAAATGAATAAATGTTTACATTCTAGAAACTATTTTGTTTTATAAAATTATTGAAATTTATACTTGTAATTCTATTTTTAGCCTACATTGGTGATGAAGACAATATGCAAGTTAGGATCATCGCTGGAGCGACAGTCGCTGTCGTTGTATTGTTAGTCATAATCATTATAATGACAGTACTGTTCCTGAGGAGGTAAGACTATTCATTATCTCGTAAACTAGATATTAACACGACAAATTCCACAAAGACGAACATTATAATTTGCACCTAATTAACGTAGACTTTGTGTTGCCAGAAATTATAATTGTGATGACAGAGTAACATACAACTTTGACAAGTCTTAATACGACTTGTACATCCTCTGAAGCAAATCATTTTAAATTCCATTGAGTAAATGCTTTTATTTCTTGTTTTCTTTTGCTGCAATTATAAAATGTAGAATGTTTTACTGCAATTCACATGATTTTACCTCCTATAAATTTAATTTGAATGTCTATATAAATTATTCACACAATAAATTAGACATTGCATCACTTTGCTTTGAATCGTACTTTTCAATCATTTTTGGACTGATTGAAAACGTCACAAAATCATTACACAGATAAAAGGAATATGATGTGTAGCTGGAATAAGAAAAGTATTATTGAGTCAAAACCAACCATCCTGTATTGCCATCAAGTTGTAAGATTCCATTCCCATCGTTCTTACCAATTGACTTGACAACACTTCTCAGTTGTGGAAAACAGTTGGGATTCGATTGAGTTTGTGTAATAGTCTATATATTTTGGCGTTAACCAAATTAGTAGGCTTTATCTATGCTTTAATTTAATTTTAAAAAAGCGTAAAAGAAATAGCACATTTCCACTCTACCGTGTCATAACACTATTAGTTTATCTGTCCAACATCTATACATTTTTACAAGAGAAGTGGGAATAAAGGCATATAAAGTTTACAACACTAGCAGTTTTGGTAAAACTTTTACTAAAGTATCAATAGTTAAGATATTATTTTTCCAATGTTAATTCTAATATTTAAGATATAAATTATTGTGTTAAAACAATTAAGAGTCCCATTTACATTTTAGTTACTAACGAATTTGTTTTTCTTTTGGTTATTAATATAACTTGTATTCATTTTAAGTTTATACACTACAAGCAGTAACAAAATAATTTTAAGAGAGTTGTACTCGTAATATTTTTCACATAATATTATGGCATATATATTCTTATCACACATTTACTAAAGTTAATTTGATTACAACATTCGTTTGATATTTGTTATTAATGTTTTATAAAACAAGAAGCAAGAAATTAACAACTATTATAGTTTTAGTTATAAATGACAGAAAACTGTTTGTAACAATTCATTAATTTTACTTAAATTTAACCAGTTTACTTTATAAATTTTGCTTTATGTTTTAGTCGTGGCAACGATGAATGCAATAAAAAACAACCAAGCGACTGTGACACACTGGAATACAGAAACGGAGAAGGTTAGTTGATCAAAATACCATCTAACTGCAGCACTCAGCTGTTTATGTGCTTTGTACGATTATTTGAAATCACCTGTTTCTCTAATTTCAAAAACGTGCAAACTGGGATACTTTAAACATTAGAGATTAACTTGTCTCTTTGTCTTTAAAAAAAAAACTTTATTCTTATGAAAATATGCAGTACAATTTTTTTTCTAATTAATTAACTATTCAAAATTGTACATGGTGATTTTGTCTTAATAAATATACTTAAACTCATAATGTGTTTACAAAAATTAGAACAACAGGTTTTCAAATAGAGACAGTCAATATTCAACACGTTGTTGCTTTTTTTTTAAACATCCTATAGTTTTAAGCAATGTTACCACATTATACTATGTTGAATGTTTCATTCTGTACCTTTTTTTACTCCTTGATATTCCTTTCTTTATATACTTTCTATGTTGCTTATGTTGCCTAAAAAATGATTTGTACATATTTAAAAAGAAAAAATGCCACTCCAGAATTTTAACTCAAGTAGAAAATAGAAACTTTAAGGAAAATCTTTTAATACATATTCTCTTAGTGCATACAAACTTTTTTTATGAAAACCAACAACATTTAAATGAATTGAAAAATGCAATTGTATAACATGAACTGAGCAAACTTCATACTCTTAAGTAATTATTTGCAACAACCTGTGAATCGAGTCCACTTACCAAGTATACTTGCTAAATATAACTGTCTGTTTTCTATTTGAATTCTTGCAGCCGTTTTACCCTCCACTCGAGCTAAGCAATTACCTTATTCCCACCACCCACTTAATTTCTCCCTCACATGGATCTACTACGCTTCCTTCCTCCACCCTTCTTGTTAAGTTTTATCTCTTAACAAGAAATTATTATGCATTTCCATGTTAACTGTTTTAATCCATTCACTTATAGTCGGATAGATGCTTTTTCACAAACTTTATTCACTCAACCAAACACTTCATATATTTGAATAACGCCTGTAATTATCTTAAAAAAGTGTTCTGGTTATTACAATTATTTTTAGATTGTCGTTTCTATAATGACGTACTTAGTATCCTATGATGTGCTAGTAAATTATGCACAATTTGAACTAATGTCAGTATTTTTAGAAAATTCTGAGAATCTACTCAAAAAGGTTTTTAGATTTCAGATTTTTACAATTATTATTGGCAGAAGAAATAGGCCTATAGTCTGTTGACAATAAATTGTTTTTGTGTTAAATTTCATCATAGTTAAGAAAATAATTCAAGAGCTAATAATAAATAACTTCTAAAGCTAAGTTTTCAATTCTTCTAGATTAAAACAGATGAAATTAAGTAAATTAGATTTTATCACAGTAATAATGTAGGCCTATATAGAGTTTAAATTTGAATAGGATATTATTTAAGAAACTAACTAAATACAGTTTGATGGGCTATTTATTTTTGCGTAATTGCAGTTAATAAATTTTTAGGGCAGAATAAAACCTATATTTATCTTCTACGCACAATTAAATCCTATGCATAGTCAAATTTTGGAAAAGAATAACTAATCTCAAAATTTGTTTGTTAAATTAAACATAATATATTATGAATACACACTCAAGGTTGAGAAATTCAGTTTTCATACCCATACCTTTTTTGGTTTAAAAAATATTGTATTATATTTATTTATCCATATAAGTTGTATAGGTAGAAGTGAGATGTATTCCTAAAGAAGTTCTTCAGTAACAGCTGTTAGATATTAATGGTGGTATAAAATTAAAACTGTGGTTAGGTCATAATATGGTTATATGTAAATCAATAACATAAAAAAAAAGTAAATTATGTGCCACACGGGAGAAATGCAAACTTTATTTAATTAACACAACTTAAGAAAAGAGGAAGCACAATATTCATGTTAGAGGTATTATTAATTAAACTATACATTGTATTAACATTATCAGATTAAGCTTATTATGTAGGACAATCTGCTGCACTTAATATACCCAACTCAAATATACTAAATTAGCAATGTGACTGTGGCCTAAACGGCTAAAGTGCTAGTCTATGGTGATGGACTGGGCTGGTTCGAATCTCGGCAAAACCAAAACTTTTTTCAAACAGATGGAATAGAGCGTTTTTCACTTTAGGAGCGTTTCACAAAATGCACGGTAAAATCCGATTCACCCCCAGCACCAAGGAAACTATATACTCTGCTGTACAGATTTGTTGGAGTGGTTCGCCTATAGAAGTTTACAGTTCAATAAAGTAAAAAATTGAACTCAACGGAAATAATAGAAACTCTGTAATTAGTGGAGCCTCAAACATAAATTATACAGTGCAGTCAGTCATTTCCGCCATTCAGCTCAGTTTATTTTTCATCACTTTTTTTGTTATTTGTTCCAATGGAACATGCGACATCTCATGATTGATTACATAATACTTTAGACAAATAAAAGGTACCGACAATAAAACCTGCATATACACAAATCACACATACATTTAGATACAAATTTGATAAAAACTACAGTTAATTAATATATTTTAAAACAAATAAGCCTTTCCCGACACCTGCAGACTGGGCTCAGGTACCTCTGGAAAGATATTCTTCCACAGAGTAGAACGCATTTTCTAGGAGATAGCACCTGAGTGAACTCTTGAATATTTAAAAAAATATAGCCTTAGGCCTTTGAGTATCTTTCATATTACTCGCTGTTATATGATTTACCTCACTCCTCCCCATTCTGGTTCGCTAACACGAAGCCAGCAAGTTTAATTTGTAGCAATTGTTTATAATTAATTATTTTTTACCATAACTTAAATATTTGACCAAGCAAGACACAATTTTACAATTATTTTTTTATTATGACATTTGCTAAACAACTTTTTGATAATATAAATCAACTCTCGATACCAAGTGAAACACTAAAGCCAACAAATATATAAACTAAACAAGATTCATTAACCAAAAGGGCGAGGCTTAAGCTTGCTACCTAACCTAAACATAATAATATAACACATTTTTATTAAATAGGCTATTTCTGACCAAGTAGGTATATAGGCCTATTTGTGGTGTAGAACTATTTGCCCCAGTAATCTTGTAGAACCAGTAAAGTATAGGCTACTTCTTTTATTGTATTAACTTTGTATACCAATCCTATTTGCACAATTAATTGCCTCTTTATCACCCATCACTTTGTCTCTGTTTGTGCCACCTAACTCCACAGGACTTGTAGTCACCTACAGTAAGTCTGAAATTCACAATTCTTTGTTATTCTGTTTCTATCCTCGTTTCTTTGTTCCTCTTCAGTTTTGCTTTTGCTCTGATTCACAAGCACTTGTTTTTTTTTCCTTTTACTGCTAGTTGTCTTTTTATTTATTTTGTAATGAAGATAAACTTCAATTTATACATTTTTATTTTAAACTATTTCTGAAAAATGATTACGGTTGTTTCTATTTCGGCTCTATCGGATTGTTATCAACATTTAAAGGTACTTCTTTACTATATTATTGTAATCCAAATACTAATCCTATTTTTGTGGAAGTAGTAGATTATTTCTTGGGAATTACTAAATAGTTAAAACAAAAACAATCAAATTTCTTTTATTATTTAAACAAAAGTTTTCAGACCTAATTTATTATCCTAACAGTAAGTTATTCCATATTTGCATGGGGGGGGAGGTGTTCATATCAATGTCAACTAATAACTATTTAAAAAAAATCCTTTTATTATTTAGAACAAAGTTACAGGCCTGATTTAGTTATATTTATATAGCCTAACAGTATCCAATATTTGTATGGGAATACCATTTAATGATGGCAACTACATATTTAAACTAAAATTCAATCTTTTAATATTGAAACAAAATGGTTACGGTACGATTAACTTAGTAATATTTATTATGTCTAACCAGTAATTCAATATTTTATATTTGAAGTGCAAAAACAAACCTACTTTGACCATATGTAGTTATTTTTTCAAAGTTTCTTTCCATATTTGTATTTACTAAGAAATGTAGCTCAGACATGAACAAAGGAGTTGGCTTTTAATATTGCATGACCTTCCTACATTGTTTCAATGCATGCAACCTAGAATGTTCATTGTATGTGTGTTGTTGAATTATGATGGCAATAAAATATTTATTATTTTAATGTTGTACTGTTAATAAAATGAAGAGTGCCCCTGACAAACTGAAATTGGGTTTTCTTTTTTACCGCCTGCATTTGTATGCGTACTTACACTAAAATTGTATTTGCTTTTGCGATATTTTATTGTGTCTTTTGTAACTGTAGTTTTTAGATTATCTATATGATTGTTAACAGTAGAACCTGCTGTACACGCTTAATCTATTTAAACATAATATTGATATATATATATACATAAAATATTTAACTTTTATTTAGACTAGATAAACATAGGCAAGATTAAGTTTAAACTATTATACAATTTTAAAATACTAGTAAATATTGAGACCAAATGACATAATATTTCATAACAGAGTCAAAATTAAACGTCCATTTATTCCGCTTTGTAGATTATTTCATTAGGCATTAAAGTTTTGAAATATTGTAGCACATAAAGTTAGTCAAGTTTTGTATAATAAATTGACAAATTAAGTAAACCTGTTCGTTCATAGCGCCATTGTAATGAAAATTTAAGCCTCCATTAAACATTTAAGGCTTAACTGTACTTTTCTACTCCCTCCCCCAACTGCGCCCGTGCTTTAAATATTATTGTTGAGTTGTAAATAAGCGGAATTTAAAGCAAAAGGGTTCTTAAAATGGATTAAATTTGTACTTTTGCTTTTAAATAGCTTTTAGTGTTGTGTTTTTAATTTTTATATAAAACAAAAACGTTAAAAATGTATGTTCCAACCATTTATGTAGTGGGAAGTGTTAACGATAAATTTGTAAAGCTGATTTTCGAGATTCTTGTTATTTTGCCCCCCTAAAAAATTACTTTGTTAAAATTTGTTGTACCTATGATTTTGTTGATGTAAATAGTGTCCAATTTTGGCCTATTAAATGTTTTTAAGTTATGGGTTAACATTTTTAAAATGGTGTTAAATTATAATTTTAAGAATATTTGGAAAGAAACTCAATTTTTAATCTGTAAGGTACGGTACCGTTAGAGATCAAATTTAAATAAAAACACGATTAATTGATTTTGTTCTCTAAAACTTGCAAAATTTCAGCTATTATTGCCAACTGTGTCTTTTATGTTTTTGGTCCTGTAGAAGCTTGCGCATGTAATGATCTTACGATTAGGTAGGCCTTTTTGATTAAGTTTTGCATGTTTTTAGGTTATGTTTGTTTGCTTATTGTACGCTTTGGCTTTGTTGTGATCGTGTCGCATTGTTTATTTTTTTTTCCAGTGCACTGCAACCTGGATAATCCACCCATAGTTACCACACATACAAACGGAAGTGAGTATCAATTAGCCATTGTCATTCAGTAAATAGTGTAAGCTCGTCCAGTGTCAGAGGCACTCTTTATTTTTAAAAGTAGATATTTTGTAGAAACTTTGTTGTGAATGAGTTTAGTACATTAGTTGAGATAAGGATTGAAATAGATTATTCATAGCATAATTAGGTTGTTAAACGTGAAGAATGGAGTTAGATTTTCATACGACATGCGATAGTCACATCAACTGTAATATATGTTTATTTTAGTCTACTTCTTTTTGGAGTAACTGAGTTAGTGTTCGTAAATAATAGATAACCGTGTTATACAGGAATGTAAGCTATTTTTTAAAACATTATACTCTCTAATTGTGTGTGTTAACCTATCAATTTCACATTCCAAACGTTGCCCAGTATAATAAATAAACAAAATATTTTATAAAATTCAAAGTATTCCTGTCATGCCAGCCACGTTATGATACAGCTTGCTTAACACTGTAGAAAGGTAACAATGATTTTATCCTACCATTACTACATACATAATTTAAATTTAAATTTGTTTCAATCGCAATTTGAACTACACTTTTATTTCCTCGATTAATATTTCCACTAAATTTTGTATTGTCACAAATAAACTGTTGCTCATCACTACTGTAACTAAAACCAGGTACATTTCTAAAATTAGCCTTTATAAAATTATACCTTTTTCTTTCACACATAGGCAGGAACGTATTTAGGTATGTGCCGCCTACAGACAGCAAAATTTCCCCCCCCCCCACCCTCCCCGACATCACTAAAATTACCCCAACTAATCAGCCCATTGCCATCTGATTATCTAGGAAAACTGTCCGCAGGTTCCCCCCAGGTTCACGCGGCTTTCAACAAGTTGAATAACTTTTTAACCGTTTATAATTGAACACTTTTCAGTCAGATAAACCGGAGAAACGTTGCTAAGTATGTGGTTTTGAAATAAAACAAATTTTTGATTTCAGCAACAATTTATTTTCAAAAAACTAAACAAAATAACTGTCTTACTGGCTAATGGCTGTTCTGTTACAAAAATGAAACACATTTTAATTTAAAAGTAGGTAATTTTATTTAAAAGAATAAAATAGAAATTTTGCTTGATGAATGACTGTTCACATTTTCCTCCTTGATTTTAGCCTAGCAAAATTATCAATAACTGTAGCTAAGTCTAGAGAATTGAGCATTTCTCTTTCGATGTTCAAGACTGCAGGTATCGGACCAGCGGCGGGTTCACCCCGTGCGCGTATATAATTTAATGTGTTCTAAACAAAACTTAACATTAATCAACATATTAATTAACCTGTTTATGATCATTAAATTACTTGCTAAACTTTTATTTTACTGAAATCAAAACTCATTTGTATTACACCAAAAAATGAGATTTTCCCCAAAATTTGCCTAGTCCGTCGGAAATATGACCATGTATGTACGGCTATTTGCTTTAGCGATGCAATTTTAAGATTTTATAGACAGCTGACAAAATACACCAAAACGAAAACATGTTGAATTATTAAAGAAAAAAGCTATAATTAACACAGAGATCTACAAAGAATCACCAATATAAACAAATAAGCATTCTATAACATAGTCATAGAATAGTAACCGAAAGCAACCATGAATGTAAAGAGTAGCCCCACTGTAGACTACTTTCTGCTTATGGAAATGCAAGCGTGGGACTCAAGGGGTTAATATTAATTTCAGTGCTCAAAATTTCCCTTAAAAGAATGAACTTATTATGGAAGCATTACGTTTTCCCCCCAAACCTTTCCTTTTTGAAATCCCACCTAAAATTCCTTCACCATAAACACAAATGGTTTCCTGTTAAATATCTGGGATCTCATTTAATATTACAAGGTGTGGAAATAGTAGAATTCGTGATAATTTTAAACGCAGTCAAAATATGTATACAAGTTGATATAGCTTGGTAACTGTTACTGGTCAGGTTTTTCACAACAATATTTTTTCTTCATTTTTTAATTTTGTAAACAGTTAAATTCTATAGATTTTGTTTATTAATATAACAGATTATAGTGTAATTAATTAGCTTTGTATTTCTTTTTCGGTTTTACTAAAATGACATAAGTTAAGAGGAAAGGTTAGGTCAAATTATTGTAAATTCTATGCTTCCAGTCCTTTTTGTGCTTTGAAATGTATTATTAGCTAATTAGATAAAAAAAGTGATTTAATTTACGTTATTTTAAAATTAGATCAGGCAAAAATAACATAGTTAATCTTTAAGAATACATTTTTTAAAAGTTAAAATACTGTTTTTCTAATAATGATTGTATCCTTTTCCGCTCATGTAAAACAATTGATTGTAAATCTGATTTCAGTGACGACTCCTTTGTTTACTCAAGTCGGAGCTACCAACTCTCGAACTTACATCGACCCACATACATATGAGGATCCCAACCAAGCTGTACGAGAGTTTGCGAGGGAAATTGACGCATCGTACATTACAATTGAAGCCATTATTGGTAAATATTTTGAAACTTAGATCACGATTTTTCTTATTGCTGTTTGTAATTTTGTTAAACATCCAATTTTAATGTACAAATGTAGCAAACCGAATCGAACACAGGAATGTCTTAATTTTACAAACAGTTTAATAGACATATTTTAATAAACAGAAATTTTTGTTCACACTTTCACTCCCGGGCAAAATACATAAGTGGTTCATAGTGGGCCAACCATTTTTGTCTTTTCATTTAATTTATAGTAAAATATCTATAAAACAAAGAACTATGGTACCGTAGTCTACTTGTATTGCTGGAAATCTTGAAGTTGCTTTTTTATAAACTCGTAATATCTGGATTTAGTTGAATGTAACACTTTAAAAAAATTTGAAACAAACTTAATTTAAAATAATAATAATAAAAAGTTGACATAGGCATAATATAATAATAATAGATAATACAAAATATTTATTTTACTTACAATTGTGAAAAATTCTTAACAATTATTTCATAGCGTTAAAATTATTATTATTGTCATACAAAATATTAAATTTTAAATGTTATGTTCTTATGAAAATTACCCTGAACAGACAACAATTTCAAGAAAGCCTGTTAGTTTTCACAACTAAATAATTATTCTGCTACATCTATTGATCTTTAAACTATTCAATACTCAACCTAGTGAGTGTTTGTTGAACCAAAACCATAAATAAAATTTTTATAGATTGAATAGGCCATATTTAAAAACAATATTCATTTACAACAAAGAAATAATAATGACGATGTCATCATCTACAGTCAAAGTGTTAAATGTATATTTATTTACTAGTGGACATGGCAATGCTTCGCTATTGCTTGATTTACCTAACCTAAAATTATATTCAGTTTTTGATCCAAATCAGTTGTTGATCAAAATCAGCTGTTGATCAAAATCAGCTGTTTTAAGCTTTTCATACGAACAGCTGTTTTTTGTGCCCCTGATAAAATCAAAAGAAATCTTCTTCTTCTTCCTTAAAATTGACCTTCCATAAGATTAACATGGCAACTTTGAGGGCCACTGGGGCAAAGCCCTTAACATACATTGAGCTCATTTTAAGGGAAGCACAACTTCAGAGTGAGCTCTGTAAAATGACACCAAAAACATCAAAATCGGTTAAAAACTCTAGGAGGAGTTCTACTCACAAAATAACCCCTAGCAAATTAATTATGTATAGATAATAGATAGATAATAGTACTTAGGGTGGTTTCATTAAGATATTTCAAATGGATTAATCATCGATTTCCACTTCTAGGCTCCAAAGGCAGTTGTTATAGGCTATGTCCCTGGTTTGGTCTGTAAGTCTATTTTGGCTTGTTGTTTGTGTGAAACAAATAGTTATCAAATTTTGACAGCTGATTGCAGAAGGCTTGCAGTATTTTTTAAAGTAGAGTCATAAAATATAATTTTTATTTATGTAGATTATCTCTACAATATTTAAAATTAGTATAAATTGAACAGTTGTATGGTTTTTAGAATTAAAAACAAGCTGTTAATATGTTCTTAATTTTACTGACGGAAATGTAACTAAATAATTTATTGATATAAAAAACTGAATATTAATCTGTTTCTCAGGTGGTGGAGAGTTTGGAGACGTGTGCCGTGGCAAACTAAAACTACCTCCCGACGGACGAACAGAAATTGATGTTGCCATTAAGACTTTGAAACCCGGTTCGGCTGACAAAGCCAGAAATGACTTTTTGACCGAAGCTTCAATAATGGGTCAGTTTGAACATCCGAATGTGATCTTCCTTCAAGGGGTAGTGACTAAAAGCAACCCTGTGATGATCATTACAGAATACATGGAGAATGGATCCTTGGATACGTTTCTTAGGGTATGTATTTGGAATAAATAGTTCAGGTACTTAGCTTAATTTTTAATTGTAGGGACAATATTTGGTTTTAAAAACTATGAAATTCACAAATTATTTTATTTGAAAAATAACAGTGTTAAAAAATAAATAGAAACATTAAAAACTGATGACCAACAATTGCTTTAAAATTATTTTACATTTTTTGCTTGGCTACTGTTTGACTAAATCACACATTTATTTACTCATTTACTTTAATGTCACATACAGTTTTACTCTATTAACTGAAATGACTGATACATGTATTTCTCCCCCATTTATTTAATTAAAATAATTCTATTTCTGGATAAAACACAAAAACTTATCTCATAAACAATGTTTATTTTAGTTATTACCGATCAAAACAAAAAACGAAGACTTGTCAGAAAGAGAAAGTAAATGATGCTGTGTTAGGCCATTAAAAATTAGGCTATAGTACAGGTTTTTGTCAGTTTTATTAAACGATTTTAGTGCTACGGTTCGACAATCATTGCTACAAGAAAGCATGTGAACAAACAAATTATAAAACTAGTTTTTAAAATGATTTTATATAAATAGTTTGAAATTTGTATTCAAATATTTTCATAATAGTAGATTGCCTTATTTATATATTTTTTTTAAATTATAAAAAAATTTTGTTATCAGAAACCTTTTCCCGCTTTGTTTTTGGTTAGCAAAGTATCAACTGTATTATAGTAAAAGCTGTGACAGTTATATAAAAACTAAAGTTCTTTTAGAATTAACTTTCACTAACTAAACACAAATTTGAAATTGTTTAGATTGATCATAGTTTTTGTAGCTGTAATTTTTTCACTGACTTTTCGGCGTTAACTTAATCACACAAAACTTTTCTTTTATAGTTGAAACTATTTCTTCTATGTTTATACTGTAATATAATCAAAAACTGTAATTTAGTTTTCACACACATTCAAAATACACTATTAATTATCACACCACATGTAATGTTAGCTCTATCTCACTTTCACATTAAAAATTCTCTCAAAATAACATAGAATACCATTAGCGGAGGGAACTAATGTGACAGGTAACTCATTCACTTGCAATCAGTTGCTTCAGTCCAACTTGATAAGGTTGGGATGCATTGTATGGCCTAAAACTATCGACCGTCGATTTTAAAATTATTATTTACCGGTAATATTAGAGAGATATTGAAGGAACACATGCGACAGGGTTGACTGTATCCTTTCTACTATTATAAATTGTTTAACTTTACATTTTCCTGACTAGGCGAACGATGGGAAGTTCCAAGTTCTCCAGCTCGTTGGGATGTTACGAGGCATTGCTTCGGGAATGCAGTATCTCTCCGAGATGAACTATGTGCATAGAGATCTTGCCGCAAGAAATGTCTTGGTGAACGCGCAGCTTGTTTGTAAAATTGCTGATTTTGGATTAAGCAGGGAAATCGAGAGTACTACGGAAGGAGCATATACGACAAGGGTAAGACACATGGCTTTCAAAATTTAATGTATACATTTTTACAATCTGTACAAAAACAACTGTGAAGAAACTTTTTAATGTGTCTTAAATTCTTTCGTCATAGAAACAATAGATTAAATCTTTAAACTATTTTGGTTATCACGTTAAGAAAATGTGTAATTTTTTATTTTAGGGGGGAAAAATACCTGTAAGATGGACAGCACCCGAGGCGATTGCTTTTAGAAAATTTACATCAGCGTCGGATGTTTGGTCTTTTGGAATCGTTTGCTGGGAGGTTATGTCTTACGGAGAACGGCCATATTGGAATTGGAGTAACCAGGACGTAATAAAGTCCATTGAAAAAGGGTACAGGTAAGGTTCAAAAAATTTTATTGTTTATAAATTAATTTGAGTGTTTGAGGAGAATTGTACTGAAAGAAGCATGAAAAGTATTTTGATCAAAAGAACATTTTAAACTTTATACTCATACATCTATTTCAAAATATTACTATCCATATTGGCCCGTCTCTCTTTGTGGCTGTATATTGGTGCAATATTACCCAGAAGAAATCTTAACTACACACTTCAAAACTGCGACCCCAGCGAGGTTTAGAGTTCGCTCTTTTAACCTAATTGCAACCGTGTCCATTGAGCTATTCCGCTCTGCACCGGTGAAGCTAGGTAAAAATAATTAAATGCAATGTAATCTCGACTCGTTGAATCTAAAAGAGAAATGAGAAAAGTTGAAGTTATCGAGTATTTTGAGATGCGAGGTTTCAATTATCAAGAGGAAAATTATAGTTTGAATTATAGAGGGTACTTGAAATGAATAACAGGGAAATGAAATAATATGCCCTTCATAAGTGCTGTACAATAATTTTGTAATTAATTGATTCGAAATATAAAGTACAATACTTGTTATATAGTGAAAACTTTGAAAAATCTGAGTGCAAGTGTTCTATTCCTGAACAGAAATGCAAATACTTACTGGTAATACAATAAAATACAAATAACTACAATATTGTAATTGCTCTACAATTTGTAAATATTTCTGGTTAGGTTACTGCATAAGTTTTTAGTTTTTTAACAAGGGCTGTAGTTAACAAACTACTAAGCTTTATTTTTTGTTAAATATATCTGAGTAATATCATATACAGAAGACTGTACTTTACTCGGTCAAAACATCGAGAACACATTTATAATAATAAAAACTTAAAGTTTTCAGGTTTCACACGGATATCTTTTCAGTTATACAGGACTAACTACATGAATATAAATTGTTAACCCTCCAATAATTTGCTATGTTGCCTCTTGTAGTTCAGCCTATTTGCAGTGTAATATTAAAAATACATTTTCAATTGAACTATTCACTATTGTGTGTAATAATTGTCCAGAAAATACCAAAAAGTAAAACAGTATAGCGAGAAATCACTTAACATGTAGTTTTAGATGTTTTCCAAAGAAATTTGAAGTAAAAATAAATAAAATCTTGATTGACGACTGCAAAAAGTAAAATCTCGATTGTCTTTTGCACTTTTTACCCCAACAAGAGCCCTAATGTTACGAGCAATTATTAGAAAATTAAAAACAACTTCACAACAGAAATTTGTTGAGGAAATGAAAATTAAGCTGATGGACAAAGGATATGTTCTGTGAGGGTCTGGATAGAGAAAAACAAGGGCAAAAGGACAGAACTTTATTGGGAGGAAAAGGAGCCGTTAGAAAAAGAAGATTAAAATAAAAAGTTCCTGATGTGATTCAATTATACACGAAAATGAATTGGGTGAAAATTTATTGAGTTATTGCAAATCATATAGCTGTCCCTATTTCATACGAGTAATAGAATAAAGTGAATGGTTGTTTTACAAAAATGTACAGACAGTGCTACTTTAAAAAGTTCAATATTGCCTCTCTTGGTTGCATTGTAAATGTCTCAGCGATACTGAATTTGTATCCATGTTCGCTAAATTATATTTTAGTGTAAGGGCTTTTGTAGCAGCGATAATCAAATCTTTAAGATGGATTATTGCTTCTGAAAAATTCTAATGTTGTCAGATTAGAACTTCAAAGTAGTTAGGACAGACATGCCTTGTCAATCCATCAGCCAAAATCCATTCAGTGAGGGTAAGAATGCATCGGGGATGGTACACCATTCGGTTTGAAAATTCCATTTATGTTCTTTTTTTTAATTATGACTTTGTAAACATTCCTAGTGATCGCTACAAAGATGAACATGATAATTCATTAATCTGCCTAGAAATTATTTTTAGTGGATCGCAAACATATTCAGTACATTCATTATTTGGCTGTTCAGACTCTCAGATAATATGTTAACTCCTTACCGGTCTTTTTTTTTTACTCGAAAACACCATTTTTTATGTTTTTTACTTTTATAATGCCCTAAAACAAATTTTACTCATGCAAAGTCATTTACTTCAGACCTAATGTCATAATTTCCATTCTCTATATTTTGTTTATCACATTCTTCTTCATCTCATAGTAATTATTTTAAGCCTTGAATATCATGAAAAGAATTATGTTCAATGTCTAATTACAAATTACTTTCATCTAATAATCTCAAAACTTCTATTCATCAATTTGATAGTAATTTTGACAGGGAAAATAAAAACAAAATATAGAAAAATATGCCATCTGCATAAAATATACACACCCGTTCGTACACTTCCAAAATGAACAAATAAAAATTACAAATTATATTGCAAGCATCGAATAGCCTTGTAACGTACATAGAACTCATAAGATATACTGTATCGGATAATAGAATGGATTGATTAGTATCTGTATTGATTGAGTACAGATCAATCCCACTATTGCTAATTTCAAATAGAAATGGCATGCAAACTGCTTTGAAAAACAAATGCTATGTTAATACAGCACACAACAAAATAATGAACAACCGATGGATATTGGGTGATGGATTATTCTGTCAGTGACCCTTTTCTTGCAATTTCTTGTAGTTGAAGACAGATAACGGGTTAATTATGGTGGTTAACACAACTATTTACACGAAATGTCGGTTTATTGGTAAAAAATTCCTCTTTTAAATAAATTTTGTCATCATTAATGGTATTGAGCATACCACACACGGATAAAGTCATTTAGTGGCATTCTTCTGTTTTGATTAATTATATACCCCTGTATAAACATTGTATCATATAATATTGATTTTGTTAACAGGTTACCAGCACCAATGGATTGTCCAGAGGCAATATATCAGCTGATGCTAGACAGTTGGCAGAAAGAACGGACTCATCGACCCAGTTTTGCTTCCATCGTCAAGACGCTTGACAAACTTATCAGGTGTCCTGATACTCTGCGGAAGATCGCACAGAACAGGTGAGAATGCAATCATTACGCTTTTTGCTTCAACAACCACAAGAATTAAATTCTTTTAAAGCTATTTGATTTTCTTTCGTGTATGTTTTTTTATGTTTATTTTGATTTACATTACTTTTAATAGTGAGATCAGACAAAACCAAAGATAAATTATATTTTATTTGATTAATTGAAGAATGTTTTAGCTTTATAGAGTTATAAAAAATTTATTAGTCAAAGTAGAGTAAAATGTCACAAGAAAATTTGTTTATAAAACATATTTTGATTCTTTTGTACTTCATACTGCCTTCCATTTTAAACTACAAAGTTTCCATTAAAAAGTTATAAATTCAAAAGTAAACCATTAGTTTGTTTAATTATTTTAAACTCTTTATTCAAACGTGTTACTACAGTTGAACTTCGTTATAGCGCCAACGAAGGGACCGAACGAAAGTTGATGCTACATCCGAGTGACGTTTAAAGATGTACCAACAGGAAATCATATTTTTGTTACCTTGAGTGAAAGGACAAACAACTATTATTGGCAACATTTGCCATGATTATTGGCAACACTACTACAACTTTCCATGATTAAGAACTTACAGTAGTAAGAAATCTAGCAGTAACAAAAAGAATCACTTACAGTAAGTTGACTCACGTATACACAATGCAAAGCTCCAAGCAACACTGGAACTATAGGGGGGGGGGGTGCAACTTTGTCTGATCACAACTACGTAAATGTCTCGCCAGGCTATTCGATTGAATGGTTTATCCCGCACTGTTGTATTGTCCGAACACTTTCCCAGCAAGGTCATGGGTTTAAGCACACTGACACCGCATAACGTGTGAATTGTTCCTTAGCCTTAGGAGGGGTGGGAGAGTTAGCAGTGTTGCTATAGTGAACCCACCCCTCCCCCTCTACCGACTTTGATGGGACCCGCCGAAGATTACATTTTACGAGTGAAAAAAATACGTAGTTTGTTTATTTTGCAGTTTGATTCTGAGGAGGTAGAAAATAGGCGGCCCGACATCAAAGGAAATGGGGAATTCTAACATTTTTCGAGTTCTGAGAAAGCTGAATTCAAATTTTGATATTGATATTTTGTAGATTTATGACATTACAACCGAGTGGTTAATATTTCTTGACACTAAAACAGGCGCTTATAATGTAAAAGATAACGATTTGTCCGACCTAAAAAAAATTACACTGTGTTGACGCATTGGTTAAAACCAAGTTAAACTATAATTATTGACAGTTAAAACCAAGTGAAACTGTAATTATTGACAGTTAAAACCAAGTTAAACTGTAATTATTGACAGTTAAAACCAAGTTAAACTGTATATAATTATTAAAATCTTCTCAGTGTTTTAAGTGTTTATCATACTATTATTTGGTTGTCATTCTAATCTACTTATATAAAGCTAGACGGTAACACTGATTCATTGACATTAATTATTAGGCACTTCCCGTAATCGGACCCCCCTCAACCTTATACTTGAATTAAAGCTCTCGACGAGAAACTTTCTAGTAAATCGCCAGAAGTTAACATTTTTAATTTTGCAAGCATCTTTTGGGCGGGAAAGATTTTTTGGATTTTTTCATTTTTCATTTTTTCACTTTGAGCGCGTTTTGTAAGAAAACGGTAAGAGATAGCTAAAAATGTTAAATACAAAAGTTGTAGAAAATTTAATTTCAAAGAAGAGATTTTCCGTCAGATTCAAGATCCAATCATCCATTTAGCCACTATTCATCCGAGAAGGGAGGCTCCGCCCAAAGTCCTTAAAGCTAGACGATTTCACTGATTTACTGACATTAATTATTAGGCACTTCCCGTAATCGTACCCCCCTCGACCTCATACTTGAATTAAAGCTCTCGACGAGAAACTTCTGAGAACATTGCCAGAATTTAACATTTTTAAATTTTGGAAGCACTTTTTGGGCGGGAAAGATTTTTTCGATTTTTTCAATTTCTACACTTTCCCACTTTGAGCGTATTTAGTAAGAAAGCGGTAAGAAATAGCAAAAAATGTTAAATACAAAAGTTGTAGAAAATTAAATTTCAAAGAAGAGATTTTCCGTCAGATTCAAGATTCAATCATCCCTTTAGCCGCTATTAACCCGAGAAGGAGCTCCGGCAAACAATCCTTCAAATTTCCCACGTTAATCTTATGGAGATAATGTTTAATGAGTTTGAGTCAGCTGCCAAATAAAACAGCTGATTTGTGCTTGGTCACCTATGTACAAACGAGCCAAAGATTAACGAGATTCTTTAGCGAATTTTCCAACTGTGAGCGAAGCGAAGCAGCCATCTGAGGCCGAAGGCCGAGGCGGGGTTGGGACGCGAAGCGTCCAGGGGCAGAGCCCCTAGTATGTGATAAAGCGCATAAAATGTCAATAGTATATGGCATTTTAATTTATTCTCATACAAAGCAATATTTCCAAAAATAAAAGACTTGTTTAAAGCAATTATTTATTTACATCCATCTTTTTTATCGACAGAAATTCCGTCAGATTTTGCATCTTAAAATACATTTTAATAGTCCAATTTATTCAATCAGCATATAAGTATAGAGCCTAACAAACTTTCAAAACAATATATTTGTATCATTAAAACTTTTACATTTAAACAATTTTTAAAGGTTAGAAAAAAAAAAGAAAGTTTTTGACTATTTAAATCATTCAATAAAATATTTTCTCAAGTAACCATTTCTAAAATTAAAAATCAAAAACTATTTTGTGATTTTATTTAGATTTTCCAACCAATAATAAGAACTTAAATCGACCTGACTGGTATTGCTATCTAATGGACAAACTGAAAACTACAAGAATAATATTTATTCATGAGCCCCATTCTGTCAACATCAATAGTAGGACAATGATTTGAAGTTTAGTTTATGTTATATTATATCACATTGTATACTCAGGTAATGTGAACTGTACATTCTAAGAAAAGTTAAAACATTCAATAGTTAACAAATAAAATAATTATAATTCAAAAAAGTAATATTATAAGCAAATAAAAATTTTTAAAAATAATGGGAATAGGCTTTGATTTATTATATAATTACAACTTTCTGCCTGGAAATTTAGGCTAGATTAAATGTTAGTGTACAAATTTGTTCATTATTTTATAAAATTGTATAAATATTTTTAGTATAATTAATATTTTCTATTTTGTCTCGATCTCACTAAAATCTTTACTTTAAATATTTGTTTTACTTAACAGCTTATGTAATTGTGGTTGTGTTTGGGTTTTTTTCTGCTTTGCCTTGTTCTCATTTTGGGTTTGCGTGTTTTGTTTTGTTTTTTCGGCAGACGCCCGCCACCTCTTAATCCCTATTACGTCCCTGTGACGTTTAGAGCACCCCAGTGGGTATCCTTTCATCACGAGTAACTCTTCAGGTGCTGGGAGATCTAGTTAATAACTCACAATCACACTATGCCTGAAGGTACGCTGGATAAACTTTTCTCTTCCTCACTTTCCCTTTTGTATCCTTACTTTAACTTATCTAACTAAACCCTGCTTTCACTAACCTAATCTTAAGTAGTTCATTTCTATAGTGGTGCTTACCTGTACTGCCCTTATTTACTTACGATATATGTGTAGGAGAGCGTGGCTAAATAAAATTAACTTTTACATATTCTAAAGGTATGTAGACTTAACTGAGTCTAAAAACAAAAACAAATATCGAGCAGAAAAAATATTATAGAATTTACAAGAGAAATTAAACACAAAAAGATTAAAAATAACTATTGTTATCAAAATTTAATTTATGTAACCACTGATTGCAAAAAATCAAATATGAACAATTTGAAACAAGTATAAAAGAAATAAGAACATTGATTAGGCAAATTGATGTAGTGAACATTCTGCCTTCTTGCTCACATTATAGATATAACAGCATTGTTAGATTAGCATTTACCTAAACACCTTCTATTTAGGAAACTAAGAAGTACTACCTACTTATATAAAGTATATATTTACTAACTGAAAACATACTGTGACTGGAGACTAAGTAACTTTAAGTTCAAGTTTTTTTTAAGTTGCAATTTTTCTAAAAAAAAAATGAATACAATAAATCTACCCTAAACTAAATTAAAATCTCCTTTATTTAAATCCACATAATATTATAACTCTGTTATCTTTCACATGCTAACATTGCTCTTCATTAAATTTAGCAATGTTGTAATTTGTCAATTTGCTTATTTTGTTACATTTCACCAAATGTAATTTTACTAGTTTCTGTGCTGGTATCTACATTTTTATGTTTATTTGCTATTATTATATTTATTTATTGAAGTGTTTGTCTTCTTAGACCCAGTTAAGTGTCTGCTTTCAGAAAGTGAACAAATTAATTTTATTTAGTCAAGCTTTCTTACTCAAATTCCTTACTTACTTTTAGATCAGGGGATAAAAGAAACATTAACTTTTACTAATTGAAATTTATATTATGTAATACTTAATGCACTTATTCAAGGTATGTGACAACTCAACTTGTATTGAATATTTCACCCACTAAAAATCATCCAATCGCAATAAATCAGAAACCGTTGGAAAGGAAATGATCTAAGCTTTAACTTTTGTATTTACAAGTTTTTTCTAAAACGTATATTTACATACGTAATCATCGTTGCAGTTTTTGAGTTTTCTAAAAGCCAATGTCGCGTGAATTTTAATGCGCCGAAACTACCTTTAATTCCAGTTTCTACGTCTCTCAATACAGCCCGCCCGGTATTTTTCTGAGTTATATCTGTATACTGAAGGATTCATCACACTTTTACCTATCTAAAACTTCCATACAATCAAAAATCGGACAAATAGTTCAAAAGTTGTGGGGTGTTTTGTAGACCCTTGTAATTGGTCAGATTTCAACCAATAAAACGGCACATTTTGCGTTCGAGATATCTCTTATAATTCGAATTATTTCAATAGACTTTTTTATATCTATTTATAGACCAAAGTTCAATCTTTCGTTTGGTATAAAGCAAACTAAATTTGACTGGTTAGGTGTTATTCAAACAGCAGTTGAAATTTCATATTTGCACAGAATTCATACTACCGCTTGAGATTGCAAAACAAGGCTGTTTCCATTGTCTTCAACGGTCATATTTTGAATTTCCTTTGTCCGCCCGAGATTTCATTTGTTTCATTTTACTTTTGTAATTCAATTGATTTTAAGTAAAACACTTTTATGATATGGTAATATACAAATATACAGTTCAATTCTGTGATTTATTCTCTACACTTTGTTATAATAATATTTCATTTTTGGGCAAAGCATATATTAGTAAATTACGTTACAACTAAGCCTAGTTTTGTTAGCAATCGTGTATTTGGAACATAAAAACTGGTGATTTCAAAATAAGAAATTTGAAATAGATAAATGTTTTTATACATTTCTATTTAGAACTAAATTACGAAACTTTTTTAAACTTAAGAAAAAAATACAAAAAATGTTTACTACTTGTTATGTACGCCTAAAGTTTAAACTTTTTCTTCCGTTACTGAACATTATTTGTTTCATGAGCTAATAACTTTTACAATTTTACATGAGTAAATTTTTTACTGGCATATATGAATTTTTTGAACTTTTTCCTACAAAAAAGCTATGGAACACTTTTGGATTGGGATAAAATTACTATTTTTGGCGAATTTTTCAAAAAATGCTTGTAGAACGCTAAAAACGGCTTTTCATCGAAAAAAATTAACATTGACAGTTGTAGGGTTAAACACAAAAAAAAAAAAAAACACATTTTAAATTAGCATTTGATCTACAAGTATATATACTTCAAATTATCTTAAACCTTTAAGGAACTTTAAAGAAACCTTAACAAAATTAAGATTTGATTTGCTGTAATAAAATTAATTGTAAAACGCCATAATAGTCAATGCATTAATCTGTCAGTATGGTATTTTGTCAGGCCAAAATACCTAATGAAATACCCATGTTTAGTGTACTTTTTCAAGTATACACCGCCTGAAGGAAAATGTCAATGTGTCAGTATCTTTTTAATAGCCTGCACTTTCATAAAATTCATTAATACAAATATCAAGGATGCGTCTGTACAATCAAGAATGATATTTATTTTATTTCTTAAGTTTACAATTCAAACTATATTATTTAAGTAATAAACCTACTTTATAACCTCATATTTAAAAAAATCCCTTTCCATTTTGATTTTTTTTAGTTTTGTGCTGTGCATGTTATTTTGCTTCTAGTTTTTGTTATGCATTTGCATGTAATTGTATTACACAAGTCTGATAATTTTTGTGTATCCTTATCCCTTGACCCTAGAACTGGTAAATGTTTCAACTGCGACTAATTTCTCCTTTTCTGTACTGGGAATAGGACTAACATTCCGTACTGAATTCATAATATATGACACTCATCTTTGCTCAGTTGCAATCATTTAGGTAATTGCTGATAAAAAAAGTTATATAAAGTATATTATATTGATCATTGTAAATCTATGTATTTATAATTCATTCGTAATTTATCCTCAATTATTGGAATGCAACTCTGAAAGTTATTTTCCCTTTTAACAATATGTAGTAGACTATCAATGCTATTTGTTTATTGTTGTTATTTACGTGTGTTAATAACTAAATATTAAAATGGTGTATGGACATTTTGTATAATTCAAACAATTAACTAAATTATGACTTTTTGACTTTATGCAAGTACGCATTTTTGAAATGATTACATGAAGTTGATATTTAGTCATTTTTTAGTAAAATTGTATAATACTAACATATAAAGACTATCTAAATGCAGCAACATAACCCAAAGCACTTAGCAGTGCAGACAAATCATCAGTTGTTTTAGAGTTAATTCCCTCTTTTTTATTCATTTAAAAAATACTTGGAAGTTTTAATTTATGATTAAAATATCAACAATATTTGTATTATATAAGTGCTATTTTCTTAATAGAAGATCAAAGTGTATTCCTAATTTAATCTCTTAGTATAGTAAATGTCTATGTACAAACATCACCAAATTATTACTCTTATATTAGAAAGAATTTTTCAAGTTTTCATGTAATTTTACTAAAATTTAATCATTAATTAAAATATAAGAACATAGTTCTGTGCAGTGTGACACCTCACATTTAAATTATTTATTGTTCTTTAACACTTTACGAGTGGTGATAAAGAAATATGGTGAATAATTTTATTACAAAGTAATAAGCTTACATAGAATTTGAATTAATCTCCTTCAAAGTACCGTCCTTGTCTAGTGTTGCACTTGTCCCAACGTTGAATTAATGACTAGAAGGCTTCTTTCGGAAGGGCTTTCAGCTTCTGGGTCGTGGCCATCTCAATTTCAAGAATGGTTACAAAACGTTTTCCTTTTAGCACGTTTTTATTTTTATGAAGAGCCGGAAGTTGCATGGTGCTAAATCTGATGAGTAAGGCGTATTTAGACAGACAAGAACGCTTTTTCCGGCCAGAAAGTCTCGAATCAAAAACGACTTGTAGCATAGCATTGGCCCATTCTTTTAGTCTCTTTCTTTGCACATCATTTCGCCATTGTTCCCAGTACCCTCTTGTAAAAATCGGAGTTTACAATTGTTCTCCTTGAAATGAACTCTGATCGCACTAAGCCCTCACTATTGAAAAAAAACAATGAGCATGACCTTGATCCCTGGATGTTCGATTTTGACTGACATGCCATTTTAGGACGAGATTAGTTACTGGTTTCCCATTGAGTACTCTGAATTTTCATCTCGGTGTCATAGCCATAGATCAAACTTCATCTCCTGTTACAATTTTGTCCATGAAGTCCGAATCTGCATGAAGACGATTGTTCAATTCCGTGCAAACTTAGACACAATGTTCCTTCCGTTCATCACTCAAAAGTCTGGGAAGAAATTTTGCTCTCACTCGTCTCATTTGCAAATTATTTTTTTAAATGCTTTGCATGGACCGTATGAGATGTTAAGTCCTTCGGTAAGCTCTTGAATAGTCATTCGCCTGTTTGTACGAACAAGTTTAGCCTATGCCATACACTGATTTTAACATTTCATGAGCTTCTTTGACACATTTTTGCAACTTGAAACAAAACTAAATGTCATAATTCGTTGTTAGAAGTCCATGTTGCACGACAGTTACGGACAAACAACCTCACTCTAGCGGCTCTGGAAGTCGAAATGTATTCAAATTTTAAACTACCTATCTCAACAGGCTATCGGACAATTTAGATCAAATGGATGTAGTGTCAGCAGTTGTTGCTATAAAAATTCATTCACCATATTTTTTTATCACAGATTGCATTATAACTCCATTTTCATAATTGTTAAAATACATAATATTATATTTATCTGTTTCAAGTTAACTTTCTTATAATTTTATAACTTTGCATCCTTTTTTAGCTTAGTGTATAGCTGGCCTCTTTAGCTTAATTTTGCATGCTTTTGTGTTTAGTTGATTTTTGAATTGTAAAAAATGCAACACATTACCAACAATTCCAATTTGGTTAGTATAGAAGTAATTGTTTTGTTTGCAAAAGTAAGTAAAACCAACATTTTAAATAAAGTTTTATTTGAGAGTTTAAACATTTTTGTAATAATAGCTGGATATCATTGTTTTTATATAAAATTGAACTGAGTCCAGATTTACAGTGTGTGTTCTTAAAAAGATAAAATTGAATCGTAAAGACGTAACGAAAACAGAAAGAATTTGTTTGATAAAATTAATACTAACCATTTTTTGTTATCAGGTCCGCTAACCCACTAGCGCCCGATGCCCCCGATATGACACAGTTTACGACGGTAAGCGATTGGTTAAGTTCGATTAAAATGTCAAGATATCTTGAGAACTTTGAACGAGCCGGGATCATCAGTATGGAAGCTGTCGTCCGCCTTACGGTGCAAGAACTGACAGCATTAGGTATAACTTTAGTCGGACATCAGAAAAAAATAATGAACAGTGTTCAAGCGATGCGAGCGCAGATATCAGCGAATCTATCGGAAGGATTTTTGGTCTAGTCGGTGTGTGAAAAAGTGCGAGTGCGATCAGACACAGTGTCTTTTTACCATAACCTGTTGTAACAACGGAGAACTTTACATAATCTATGTACCCCGGTGTTTATATATACAGTATGTAAGACAGATTAGTAATTTACCTTCAAGGCAACTATTTTTCCACTTTGTATTTAAATAGATATGCTTTTCTTTGTGGATTCAAAAATAAGTTAATACGAATCGTAAAAGGATACCTAAGTGTATATAAAGTATATAAATGTTATATAAATGCGCTTGTATATAGAATATACATTGGTATTTATATATATTCATAATGTTGAATCTTTAGATATTGTGGAAGTTTTAAAATCAAAAAACAAAATCATCCTGAGTATAACTGTTTAGGAAATTTTATTTTTTCTAAAGTATTTCTGTCGGAAGTACTGAATGGCTGATCACAGGTGAAAGGAAGTGTGTCTACATTCCGCTCCTATTTGACATCCTAAAAATGATTCCTGTATTATGTATAAATATATATGAAAACATTTTAAATTAATATAGATGTGTACTGTGATAAATATTAAAATTCCATTGTATTATTATTTTTGTATGCATAATTTGGCAGTACTTAAGCCTGAGTTAATATTGGTACGCATTGAAACCATGAAACTTGTTTGTGATAAGTAGTCAAACGATGAAAACATAACTATGCATTCAAAGCTGTGGGAAAATATTAAAATGTGTTTAATTTTGTATGTATATGGTTGTAAATTATAAATGTTTTAAAAATTTTGTCAAAGGACTGATATCGTTTTCTAGGAAATTGTAATATAATGGAAGAGTCGAATTGATTGACTTTTAATAGTCTGTATTTATTATATTTTCAACTGTATGTAAGTAAGCCTGATCGGGCAATTTGTATAGCGGAGCAAGTGGATGGTAAATATATGGCAAGCAATAACTTTAGTTTCGTTTCGTCTTTCTTTAACATTTAGCGAGAGATAATTCCAACGTTATTGTAATAACAACTTAGAAATGTGCAAATTGTTATTTTTCGAGAGCTTACCAATCGGACAGATTCAATTGCTATAGTGTTGTGTTTGAAAACAAAAAATATTTTAGTTTTTAAATTTTAATAAAGTTTTTCCTCTTTTTCAGAATTTTAACAGTCTTAAAATTATTTTAATATTTTTCAACACCATACAATAGATTTATTGATTTTGTCCGTTATCGAATTTATGTTTATAATTATTTTGTAAATATGTAATATAGGTCTATTGTTTATTTTATCCTTGTTATGCTATCGAATAACAAATAATTTATTAAATTTATGTTTGTGAATAGTATTGGCAAATACATTTTTTTGAAATGAATTAGTTTTTAGTCTTTACATTTTTAATCGACCGATACCATTTTCTGTAATTTTTCATAAAACTGGAAACTGTTGACATTGAAAATAATGAAAATTTGTAAAATATGTTTTTAAATTAATGTTCTGAAATGTGTGGATGATTCAGAGTATAACTAATTCTTTATAGTTTTTAATTTTTCCATATTTGTTTTGGTGTTTTTAGCAAACCAAATGCAGAATTGAAGAAAAGTAAACAATATTTTATAATGCTTCTAAATAAAATACTTATTCTTATAACACTTTTTTAAGCGAAAAATAAATATTTTTTCAAGTATTGTTGAAATAGATCTTTTGAATTCTTTAAACGTACTAGGCAGGTAGACACGTTAGTCAGCTGATACAAATCTCCGAAGTTATGCCTCCAGGCTATAACCTTCTAACAGATGCACATAAAAATCTTGAAAGTAGAAGTTAGTGAGAGTTGTTTTAATGAGAAATGTTTTACCAAACATTCTTGGAATCGTAACAGAAAACCTGTCTATAATGGGATACATTGACCATAAGAGATGTTAACCATCATTTTGATAAATAACAAAATTTGTTTAAATTGTGATTTATCCCTTATTTTAGACAAATGGTGTTCTTGATAAGATGTCTTATTTTGATCTTGAGATTGGCTCTTACGATTTTTATGGTTTTTGCAGTATTACTAATTTATTAACTAAATTTCCAAAATAATCATATTTTTTTTATAAAACTATTTGCGTCCTTGTTAGTCGATTAAAAATAGTGGCTAAAATATAAATTTTGTAATGAGAGCTAATTTTGTATTTTCTTAATGTTGATTTTCCAGCTTACTTTTCGAGGTTATTGTTTACATAACCATGTTGTGCCTAACAGCTGTTGTGTTTTTTAAATCACCACTAATATCTATCAGCCATTTTTTTTTTAAATCTCTTGAAGAATTGTTTCTCACTTCCACTTATGAAACTTATATGGATAAAAAAATACAGTAGTATTAGAATGTATTGGCTCTTTAAAGATAAGGACGGACTGAATCACAGAAGGCAATTATAGTGCTGGATGAAAGATTTAGGCTGACACCTACTGGATTTGTAAATATCAGCTGTTAATAGAGTTTGATAATTGGTTGCTGATCCTATTTTTAAAAGTAACCACCATTTGAAAGCTTCATTACATTAAAAGCTTCCCAGGTTGGACAGTTTTATTTTGCAACAGACATCTCTTCGCTTTTGCTACTCCAATCACATAAAACTACTGCTGCAAAAGAAAATATATTCTAAACAAAAATAGGTATGGAAAAATTGTCTTATGACAATCTTGAGTGTATTTATGAACCATTATATTGCGTTTTACAAAAATCAGACTAATAGTTTTTGATGAGTTCTCTTACAAAATTTGACTATCACTTGTGGCATCAGAGCAATCCATTCTAATAAAGTTTTAATTTTTAAATAAATTTTTTTACACCTCTGCTTCAATTTGCCAAATTTGTTTGGATATCACGTTTTTGTGTTTTTATTTGTACAAAAATACAGTAATGCAAATAAAATTCTTTTTTATAATTTATTATTTTATGTCTGTTTACAAATTTATAGATTTCTTCCATAAAAACTAAAGCAGCTGCAACCTGACGCAAAAAACTACCTACATATTCAATTATATTATAACGCCTGTATTATCTCAATTTTAGTTTTGCTAACTGTAACATACAAGAAATTCTACTTTTCTAGTTGTTCAATACTTATATTTTTTTAAATATTTTAAATAGTAGAAAATGCTTCAAATGTTTAGTTAAAATTTGCTTTATTTTTCACACCAGTAAACCGGTGGAAACCACCCTCAACAAAAAAAATATTTTGGCTTTTGTTGGGTTGTTGAAATAAATATTCGACCAAGCGTATACACACATAGCTAAGAGAGTTTTTTTTATTATGAACATATTTACAATATTCAACATCAAAATGCAATCTTTTTTTTTTTTACTTCTAACTTTAATTCTAAACGATTAATGTGTTTTAACGTAAACTGAGTTGGTCTGAATTTGGTAAACAATACTTTCCTCTGATGCCTTACAGATATAGGTTTTGTCTATTAGTTGAGAAAAGGGATCCTGACAACAGAAGTAATGAGTTATAACTCTTTATTTCTGTTTCCTCACCAAACCAAACTTAACATAGAGATACAAATGGTGATAATAGTAAACAAATTGCTATTCATTATGAGTTGGCTAAAAACAACAAAAATTCTTCTCTCCACCACATATTTCCTTTACACTGTAACTGTTTTTAGATCCATGAAAATTTGCACTCCAAATTTCAAAACTAACAACTTAATAATGGCACTAATGAAAGGGATGTTCAATAATTAAAACGACAAATATTTCTGGAGAAAAAAATGTTTAATTTAATGACAATGAAACAAACTATTTTCCGATGTAATACTTAGACACTTATCCGATTGTGTTGGGAACTTCCTAACTCCTGTGTTATTAACCGGACATGAAAAGGTCCGCGCATGTGGACTGCCAGTGGAGGAGGGTGTTGGTGGGAATGGGTACGCAAGCCGGCTACTATCACAACTGAAAACATACACAGACTCCAATTTTGAGCATAGACCATATATTTATACACACTATAAATAATTTCCCTAACCTGACTATGAATAACAGGTTTATTGGTGAATTATAAACACTAGGGTTATAAGTTTTTGTTAAGCCACAAAGAAGCAACTAAACTAACAGGACACTAATGTTTTTGGTAGTGCTACTAGCAATCCGACTGACACATTCACAGCACCAGCACTGAGCAGAGCTACTCAAAGTCATGCACGCGCACTATTATAGTATTCCACTGTGCATCTTTGCTTCTGTTTCACATCTTAGTAATTTGCCTACACAAAATTCTTGAGACTTTACCGACTGACCCACTTTATTGACCACTTTGAACTTGGTAAAAACTCTTTGAGTGGGCTGGACATATGAAAATCGGATAGCGAATGTTTAGAACTATAAGGTGGATGCGGCATCAACCTAAATGTTCAATTATCTCTCGTGTTTTGTATGTGGGGAGGTCTGTTATCTTTTGCAGGAGAATCGCACCTTTTGAGAAAACATTCTTCGTGTTCCACTTATCGCTAGTTTCTCTTATGTTGAAGAATTTTACAATAGTACTCACTGTTTACAGTACTTTGTTCTTCCAAATAGTAAAAAAAATTGGAACTTGAGAGGCCTAGATCATTAACACCACATCCTGGTAAATATTTTTTTTATCCTGGGCAAATTCGAATGTTTTCATTCAAGACTTTTCGGTTGGATTCACAACCATCGCATCTTACAACACGATCTAGAAAATTCAGAACCAATGTGAACACGTTCGTCTTGATTGACAAGATTTAACTGTTTTGGAACCCATAATTGGCATTAGGTTCAGCTTGTCATGAATGATCGAATGCTCGGTTCCAACACTAACATCATTAGCTTCATGATTTTTATATGTCTGTCACCGAAAATAAGGTCATCAGAGGGATTTTGCAGCACGTTGGTCGAGACTTCAACTGGTTGTCCGAAATGTTAATTATCGGTAGGCCTATCACTCTCTCTGCCCGATTTAAACTCTTCAATCCATTTATTCACGTTTCTGTAGCTTAAATAATTTTCACAATAGTGCTTTAACATTTTAAATTGAATTTCACTCTAATAAACACTATTGGATAACACAAATTTTAACACTGAATGTTGCTCTTTTGGTATCGATAGGAGATGACGTTTTTGAATTAAACAAAAGAGGTTGTTTTTTTTTT
This sequence comes from Philaenus spumarius, assembly GCA_018207615.1. Classification (NCBI taxonomy): domain Eukaryota; kingdom Metazoa; phylum Arthropoda; class Insecta; order Hemiptera; family Aphrophoridae; genus Philaenus; species Philaenus spumarius. The sequence continues at coordinate 40,626 of JAGFPH010000120.1, read as the reverse complement.
AACAGCAGATTGTATTTGTCCCAACAGTTGCCAACTTGACTCATAGAAAGCTTAATCTTAATAATATTCAGTAGCTTCCTTGCTGTTGCAGTTTGTCTTGTTAATTACTGAACATCCCTTGTAAATCAAATGAACTAAACATTAAATATTTTCATTTATTTTTTTAGGTTAGTTTCCAAGAGATACAAACTTTTTTATTCTTCTAAAAAAAAAAAAACACATTCAGAACATTAAATAATACTTTCACAACTTTTTAAATTATCTTTAAGAAAACTTAAAAAGTATCGACGGTTTGAAAAACCATTTGGTTTGTCTTTCGCATAACTATTGTATTGTTCCTCTAAAAAGTACTGTGAAGGTGCTTGAATTATGAAAAACTTGACTTTAAATTAATAATTATAAACTTATCAATGTTGTTTGTTTCCGTCATTTAAGTTTCAAATCGAAATTTATATATTTTTAACACAAATAGTATATATATTATATACTAAAATTATATACATAAATCTATTCTACCACCGTATATTTTCAATTCATAATATTAAGGGTTTACAGTGTATACATATCTATACATAACTTAACGTATACAATTTCATCAGACTCGGTAAAAATTCATTGTAATTAATTATTGTCGTTTACAGTGATTTTTTACCGCAGGAAACTAATTTCATTCCAGAACTACTGCCGAGTTTATTAGCTAATATTACTGTAACGCATTTGTTTGCAATGAAACCATATGTCTTGTAAATGTAACAAAATTTGTAAAGCTGACTTGATATTTCCTCTTTTTTATTATTTCTTTTTGTAAAGTTTCATTATAAGGATGATGAATGAAAATAAATGACGTCCAATAATTATACTTGTGTTATTTATAAATTACCTAACTTGTAGCTCAAAACTCTTTGCGGACAATTTACCATGTTTTCACAGGGGAAAAATGGTCATCCCGTGAGACTAAAACTGACTGCAGTTAATTGGTTTCATTATTTAATTGTAAACAAGCAGATTGTTATCAGATGTGTACCAACAATGTCAGAACTGCTTGAACTTGCACCTGGGACTGTGGAGAAGTGCTTTAGAGGAACAGGACTATCAGTCCAAACAAGACTGTAGAAATTCCATTCACCAGAAGAAAGATATTAGAGAGATTTGGATCTTTAATCCTTCCTGGTAGTGCAATTACAATAGCAACAGAGGTCGAGTATCTGGGTGTCTTTCTAGAACAAAGCTCAACTTTTGTTGCAACTTAATCGAGTAATCGATAGAGGTATGTGGTTCCTGATTGCAAAGGGTTGCTTCCTGGTGTTATATGTAGGAGGGGTACGTGGATTGAAGCTTAAGCTCATCCTTTACACTGTTGTTGCAGTCAACAAAACAAAATTTGGAAAGCGTACTGCACCCTCAAGACTGCACAATGTCAAGCCTAACTAAAACAAATTATTACTTACCTTTAGTTATAAAATTACCAAACTGGTCAGATGATCTTAGTACACCACTTACAGGAAGATAATTCACTTATTTGGGTGAAATTAAAATATGAAATACAGATATAATAACAATTAACCCTAGAACCGGCAGATCGCACGAAACGTGCGATCATTACAACACATTTGTAACGCGTGATTGTATTGAATATTTGACCCACTAAAAATCTTCCAATCTCAAAAAGACAAACACCATTGGAAAGGTAATGTTTCAAACTTTATTTTTTGTATTTACAATTTCTTTCTAAAACGTATATTTACATACGTAATCATCGTTGCAGTTTATTAGTTTTCTACAAATCAATCGGCGCCCGAAAATTCATACAAAACATAACGAAATAACTCAACTTTCATCAATCTCTAAAACCCGCCCAGTAGGTTGTCCTAGTTAAACCTATGTATCGATGGATTCATCACAATTTCCCCTATCCAAAACTTTCATCCAATCAAAAATCGGACAAATAGTTCTGAAGTTGTAAGGGGTTTTGTAGACCCTTGCAATTGGTCAGTTTTCCAACCAATAAGCAGCGAGATTTATTTCACGTGATATGTGTGTGACCTCAATCGCTTTTTAGAGATATTTTGGTATCTTTGTAAACATAATGCTTCAAGCTAACTTCCCCTATAAACCAAATATGCTATATTTGAACAGTTTATTGTGTAGGACCGTAGGAAAGTGACTGCTAATACGGTCTCATCTAACGTTCAAATCTGAAGCCTAACGGACTTTTACAACATAGCCAGACATAGGAGTTTGCGCGCGCATCTTGTACAGACGAGAGTTTTCTATATTTTTCTAACTTTCGTTATTCAAATAATTCTAAGTCAAACACTTTTATGAAAAGATAATTTACAAGTATACAGTTCAGTTCTTTGATTTATTCTCTACACTTTGTTTTAATAATATTTTATTTTTGGGCACAGCATATATTAGTAAATTACATTTCTAACTTGGCATACTTTTGATAGCAGACTTGTAGTAAGAACATAAAATCTCGTGTTTTCAAAATAAGAAATTTGAAAATGTTAAATGTTTTTATACAGTTCTATTTAGAACTAAATTACGAAACTTTTTTACATTTATGGAAAAAATTACAAAAAATGTTTACTACTTTTTATGTAGACTTAAAGTTGAACTTTTATTTTTCGTAACTGAACATTTTTTGTTTCTTGAGCTAATAACTTTGTAAATTTTACATCTATAATTTTTTTACTGGCATATACAAATTCTTTGAACCTTTCTCTACAAAAAAGCTATGGGACACTTTTAGATTGGGGTTAATTTACTATTTTTGGCGAATTTTTGAATAAATGCTTGCACACGCCAAAAAATCCATTTTCGTTAAAGCTGCCGGTTCTAGGGTTAATTGATATATTGTTTAAATAAACAAAATTAATACACCCTTAATTACAAAAATTACATGCCTTAATTACACAAAAATTTATACGCCCTTAGTAACGATGTAAATGATTGATTAAATGCCCCCTTATATTAGAAAAATTAACCTTCCCTTATTATAATCTGTAAAAATGACAGTCAAACATATAACATTCAATGCACAACTTAGTTGTATATCACAGTAATGTAATACCATTTGTACCAATGAGAAATATTTGTTTATAAATCTTAAACAGATAAATGTTATAATATATAATTTAGAATCATCGGCCAACGTTGTTTTTGTATTTTATAAATAAAAAAAACTACTCCAAAGAAATAAATAAATTTAGTTTAATAAAATTTGTGTGACGTTACTTATATAATAAAAAATAAATTATATATAAGATTAATTTTAGAAATGTAGGCCTGGAGTAACAAAAATTAGCTAGCTCACCACCCAATAAAAAAAAATACTTATAATAAACCAAATTATTCTAGAGACATGTTTAACTATAAAGTATAACCTTTAAGAACTATTAGAAACACTTTGATGTCGACAAGGTTTATATTGTATTTAAATGAGCCTTGGTATACAATATGACAAGGTTTATATTGTATTTAAATTGTAATGAAATTACCTTCAAAATTGTCTTCAGTCCTGTGAATGTAGCACTAGCTACAGCGCTGTTTCGCCGATCACTGTCGGCTTCGTCAGGCTTGTATTAACACATAAAACACGAACTCGAACAACACACAACACTAACACACACAAAATCGGAGAATAACTCCTCGTTAATATAATGTAATAAAAATTTTTGTGGCCACATCACATACATTGTACTTGTCCGACTGCAGGTAGGACACTGAATATAGACGTTGGTTATCAGTAACTATTTATTTTAGGCCTAGTTTAGCGATTACATCGTATATAGGGTTGGAAGAAAAGTTTAACTTATCATTTAGTATGTTATCCGGACTATTTTTGTATTCGTTATAAATCTGAAATTCTTGCAATACATTCATAGTAGTGCCTTTCTTGGCTCTATGTAAAATTTTTAAATTAGTGTTGATGTCAGTGTAAGTGTGGTTTTCGTTTATTAAGTGTTCTGTGTAATTTGAACTCTGTTTGTTTGCTATTGTTTTTTTTGTGGCTAGGGATATGTTCTTTGAATCTGGTTTTAAACGAACGTCCTGTCTGGCCTATATAAACTCTGTCACAGTCGTTACAAGATATCTTATATATTCCACTATCCATGAATTTGTCTTTGTAACTGTTTGGCTTGGTTTGTAAGAAGTTACTCAAATTATTAGAAGCT